>JAODUP010000414.1:197500-302500 GCA_025642065.1 Paralvinella palmiformis | reverse complement strand
TGAGTGAATGAGTAAGTAAATACAAAGACAGTCACCCTATGACTGAGGTACGGTATACTAGCGCAATACTTGATATATATATATATATATATATATATAAATACTGTGGGGTTGGGTGCACCAATATGTGTGTACGTTAATAAAGACCAACACGATGTGTGTGTGTATATGTGTGTGTGTGTGTGTGTGTGTGTGTGTGTGTGTGTGGGTAATACATCCACCTACAATGACCTGCGGATGTGGCTAGTCATAGGTTCGTCGTAGTTAAAATTTTAATATCGTCCAACATCATCTCTGATCTTTTCTAATCGGGACAACAGACAATCCGAATTATCTTAAGTCATCCTCGACAGCGATGATGGAAAAAGATGTAGCACAAAAATTTGGGAAGATTGATCATTTACAGAACGGAAGCAATTATGACGTCACACCCCCGTCCCCATCAATTTGGAGCCTGTTAAAATGTAAAACAAATGGCGTTATTTTCCCTCTTAAAGTCTCACTAAGGACAACCGTATCTATTAATGTTATCGGAAAATCCCGTACAGAAATCAAAAAGGCCAAACACCTCTACGACTCTATGCTAGTTCTACATTGCTGTATTGGGGTGCCACTTGTGTGTACATACGGTAGGCCGAAATGGACAATCGGGCGAACTGGAAGATGAAACATCTCCACAGATATAGCTAGGGCTTGGATTTAAACCGGAGTGCTACAAGTCTGTGACCAGCCGTATTACCAACTAGGCCATCGCGATAACGCTTGTTAGTTCGGTGTGACGTCACCGGACGCAGCCAATGAGCGCAGTTTAAATTCAACACGGCGTCGTGTCCATTCCAGAAGAACCGGGACTAAGCGGTTCTAGTATAAACGATATTTAGCCGATGAGCAGTTCACGATGGAGAACGGTACTATATTACCTGCATCTTATCAGTGTGTGTGTGTGTTAGAGGATTAGGTGTAGGCACCAAAACCTTATCCGCACTGATCTTTAGTACTCACAAAAACATATACATACACCACACTAGCACGCATATATATATATATATATATATTATTTTGACTGTATGTAGTATGTAAATAAGAACTCATTTCTGACCCTGTTAAATTATCTGCACTATCAAGATCTTTCATCATTGACTTACCAATAACAACATCCACAAAAATGTCAGGGGACACACACACACATACACACACACGCACGCACGCACACACACACACACAAATCATGTATTACAATAATACTGGGTTCTAAACAGCCACTGATCCTATTCTAGGGTTGCAGCTCGTAAATCTGCGAGGGTTACTATTAGAAGGTGAACATGTTAATATGGAAATTGCCACCCTGGACTAAATGTTGGGTATAGGACATGCTGAACTGTCCTCTATCATAACACATCAACACGCAAACAAACATACACACACCGCCGTGCATGTATAGGCATGCACATACACACACACGCAGACTGAATGTGGAGAATAATCTACAAGAGCAAACAAGCCAAAGATAATATCTTGACTGACTAATACCAGACAGCAGCTATCACTTATATATATATCAGCATATTGTATCCATCTCTGTTTGTGTGCTTCAGTGCACGTACGGGCATGCATTAAACATTTAAAAAATGCACATAAAATAGCTCACATTAGATGTAATCTAAAAATAGCCACTATCTCTCATTGAAGTCACTGCGAGTTAATAACAAGACATCCTTAACTTTATCATAGGCAAGCCCTTCCCCCACCCCACCCAACTTCACCCCTCCATCCCCCTCCCTCACGAATGACCATACTCTCTAACTCGATCAACGAGCACTCGGATATGTGTCGGCTAATCGAGAACGAAGCACCAAAATATGGCCGGAGAACAGCGCACACTGTTCCAACAACGCTAATGTCAGACGTGGGGTCGAATCCAATCACTGAACTGTCAATGCTATCGAGTTTGGTTTTATCGATTGAAATTTCGAATAAAATGAGTCGCTTAGCCTCTTTATTGGTCATACCTCGTAGATGTAACCGAAAGGCCATTACCCACTGAAACATAGCCCACAAACACGGGCATGAATCCGGATTTGAACCGACAGCTTGGAGCGCAGCGCGCTACCCACAGTGCCACAAATGGCCTACTTTTTCTCAAAACATTAAGTGAAAAGAACCAATTATACTGAATCTGGTCGAACTATTATTGCGCGACAATATTTTGACGTACACCAGTAAATAAGAAATTAAACCGTAACCTCGTGTATATGTGTGTATGTTTATCAATTCAGAATAATTCTAAAACTGATCAGCAAAACTGACTCCATGTCCGAATGAGCTATCTAGTCTGATAAACATACGTAAAAAAGTGAGCAGTGAAAAGAAAACGTTCAAAAGGTCAGCAAAATTACTTGGCAACAACGAGATATGAATGGAATTGCTAGAAACATATGATAATACATTATTAATATGAAGAAAAATATAAAAAAAACAAACAGGAAATGTTTAATGTAGGAAATGTTTACATGCAAAAATGATCTACATTCTATGTGAGAGTACTGGCTTAAAATACAGCACTGGAAGTGTAAATAAATATCATAGATTTTCTGCTGACAAATGGGAGACACAGCAGGAAAATCAGTGTGTGTTTACGTGTTACCAAGGTAACTAAAACACACTGCTACGCTGGCAAAAATTACCGACTGCTGTGATATCAAGGACACAAAAAACTGGAGTCACATTGTAACGACGGCGCGCGACAGCTGTGTTACAGTGGTCGGGACACCTGTCGTGCTTTGATGACAGATAACAGTTATGATATGGAGAATATGATGACAATGACTGCGTCGTTGATAAAACACCGACAGTACGACAATCACTATGACAACAATCATGATGACGAGAGACAACAACACGACAACAACAATCAGTACAACAACAATGACTACAGTCACAACACGAGGACGACTACGACTTCGCATCATAAACACCATGACAACAGTCACAGCACAACAGAGTTACCGATGGAGAGCAGTCAAAACACACGGACAGCAGTTACTGCAGCTAACGCTGATATGTTGGGCAGGATTAAACGCACACACACACACACACACACCTTTAAATAACAAAGTGGGAATAAGTCCTCAAACATTCAGGAAATTGTGCGTTTACCCACACACATTGTTACCAGATGGACTCGTTTCTACCTCCCCCCCCCTCTGGCATCAACCCCACCATCCCTACCGGAAAATATCCCAAATCCACCAAACAATGCCCACCCAATCCCGAGGACACAGCCACTGACTAGCAACAACAACAACAACAATGACACACAATACAGCCACCCAACTAACACAACACCACTGACAACGACAGGACGAAACATCACACAAAAATGAACCTATACCATACAACCACCTCTGAATGTAAACCTCCCCAACAACAACAATGATTGCTAAGTACACAAATAAAACACGACTAGTACAAGACGGACGTAAAACTATTGACCAGATGTCGCTGGTCGTCTACCACCCCCACCCCCCCACCCCGACAGTACGGTGACGTCATGACAGCGGGGGAGGGCCGGGCGTTTGATCGTCATAACGTGCTCGTCATTCAGCGGGAGAGTGAGCGTTATGACGACTAGACGGTCGTTGCTATACGGTGGTGTGCTTCTTGAAGTCGAGGGCCGCCGAGTTGACGCAGTATCGGATCCTGGCTGGCTTCGGACCGTCATCGAACACGTGACCGAGATGGGCTCCACACTGGGTACAAGTCACCTCGATACGCTGCATGGCTGAAAAAATATTATATATATATATATATATATATATATATATATATGTGTGTGTGTATATTATATATATATATATATGTGTGTGTATTATATATATATATATATAGTTTTTTCACAAACAATATTTTTATAGGACATTTCATGATTTTGTCAAATTCCAGGACATTTCCAAGACCTGGAAAATAAATTTGTTCATTTCCAGGTTTTCCGGGACGTGTCAGAACCCGGATATATATATATATATATATATATATATATATATAGAGAGAGAGAGAGAGAGAGAGATATTGACATTTATTATATACAAAAATGGATGACCTAGGTGACACAACTGATGACTCACCCAGATGTATTATCAATGTATTCTTATTACCAATCATTATGAATATAATTTATAATATTTCAGTGTCATATAAGTGTGTCACAAGAAACAATATCGCGCGTTTATATGGTTTGACTATTTCTTGTTTCACAAGTAAATTAAAAAGAAAAACCATATCATACAAGACGGTATAATTACCATAATTAATAATAACATGAAGTAAGTTGTTAATTTATAATATTTATAAAGGTTCTTGAATGTAGGATTAATCGTCAACAACTGGTATACTGACTCAATAGTGTAATATAAGTGATATACAACTCGTCATAATTTTATTTTAATATCTCCACCATTAAAGTCAAATCTGGGAGATATACATGGCTGAGATGTTACTCGTTAAAAGAAACTGGTCTAACTAGATGAAACATCTCCCAGACATAGGTAATGCAGAGATCAGAACCCTCCAACTTGACGCCCTGGAGCTCGCTACACTACCAGCTGCGCTACAGCAGCAGCAGCACCCGTACCACACATCCGGACTACATTTGTTTATTGTTTTAAAGAAAACAACAACCACAACAACAGTTCAAACTGATGGTAAAACAGCAACACAATTAGTAAGGAACATAACTAATTGATGTTGTTATTGTTGTTAAGTTATTTATCCTCAGCACAGGTCACATCTGGGACACTGAGCAGGGACTGCCATAAATACAGTTATGATCTGGATTCAAACCCACAACGCAAAGGTTTGCACCAGAGTGATCTAACCAATGCATTATTAGAGTGCCCTAGGAGACATTACTAGTGCTGTGGACTTTAGTTCGACTAATTACTAACCTGTGTCCATCAGCAACCTTTTTACTCGTATAATAAAAGACACGAAAAAATAATGTCGGATTTATTTTTGTAATATATGACCATCAGCAGTTGTTTGATTGTTTGGTCATCGGGGTACAAGATCGGCTTCTGCAATCGTATTGTTTTATAAGGGAAGTTGTGGAATATTGGTTCGCCTCGTGTTGACGAAGACCAGTAAACGAAGCAGTCCGACAGAAAGCCGTGAACTAAGCCCACAATATATGCCACCCAACGCGGTTCGTATATATCTTGAATCGTACCGGCCATGGAAGGAACGGACAAATTTGGGTCAGAATAAAAAAAACTAACTCGAATGACAAGCACATCCCCAAAGTCGTCAGTTTTAACAGCTTAAACATCCACGAGCCATCACAACATTGTTTACAAACACAACTCGCCATCCATCAGTGGCCTTATAGTTCAAATAAGACATCAAAAAGTGGCCATCTGGGGTGAAAATATCAACAAGATATGATACATCTTATTATTTATGCATAAAATCACCAAGTTCATACCCCGACCATCAGCTGGCTTCGTGTTAATATTTTACCTGGCACCGACGCCAGATGGGTTTTATTTTACATCCCGCGACTGCTCACTACTGTCTTTCTTCGGCTTGTGTATTGGGCTAGTCAGTGCTAATTGTTCAGTGCCTTATATGGAAACACCGTAACAGAACTATGTTAAATTTGGCAGCAGGATTAAATGCCTCCCGAATGGGGCCGCCCCCCCCCCCCCCACTCCGTGTTGAGTAATTTAGGAACAAAACATCGCCAAAAATGGCTGTCTATCACTTGGTTTGGTGGTGGAAATTCCATGAATGCCAATTACTCACAAATAAAACAATCAACTTAATGTCACACACACACACACACACACACACACACACTTCACCCCATCCCCATTCAAGCAATGCAATTATTGGCAACAAGATAAACAAGATAAAAAATTCATCGCCAAAACAATAACGGCAGTGAATTTAAAAAAAAAAATGCTATTTCAGAGTTTCAAGCTTTCATTATCAGTCTAAGAACTTTACACCCTGTTGAAAACTAAGGACTTCACAGCTAGCTTGCCCACTCTCTAAAACCCATACGACCTAGTTTTTATGGGCAACCCCCCTCCCTGCAGAGTACCCGATTTTTAGCTGCCGATTAATGATGCCTAAGCCAACACAGCTCATCTCTTCCGAAGATAAGAGCCATTTTAGGCTGAGTGATCAGCGGGTAGTTGGCGGGCTTTGAACTGAGATCCTCTGAGATTTCACCGATTTAATGTACCATTCGGCCAATGGGACCCGCGTTAACGTAGAAACAGACCAAACACACTTGGAGCATGGACGAGAGAAAGCCCAGTTATATACTCCATCTAAGAAAGGCACATTATCTAACAGGAGCACATCACCATCTCGAAGTTGAAGAATGAAAGCATGCACAAAAAAAAAAGTTGATGCTTTTTGAACAGTGACCTTCATGTATGATGTTTCATAACATTTGTGATGTTACACCGACCTCTCTTCAAACTGACACACCAGGATGTTCCTATAATGCAGTGGTTAGGGTACTGTGCCAAAAATTGTCAGGTCAAGGTTTCAAATCCCAGTGTAAACTGTGTTAGGTGGATATTTCCATAAAGGGCAGGCCCAAGTCCCAGGAGTGATCAGTGCTGAATCCAAACCAAACACACCCGTTGGTTCACTATAAAACAATATACATGAAGATCTCTGTGGTAATTTTTATAACTTGTGAGTACAATCTTAACGTCGCTCACCACTAGTTGCCATATTAGCATTAACATATACACTGTGTGTGTTTAGAATACAGAGAAATGCCACATCCGTAAATCGGTTCTGTGCCTAATCCCTCTCGTGGTGTCACAAAAATAGTTCCCCTGTAAATTCCGATATTACTACGCAACCTTTAAATAAGCAAGAAACAAACAATAGAACTCACTACGTGAGCTTCGTTGGCTTAGCGGTTAAGCACTCGGTGCCAACGGTCACAGGTTCGAACCCTGCAAGAGGTTGAAACTTTTCCAGAGATTAAATTCTCGGCTCACTACATCGTGGGTGGTTGACCACGTTAAATGGCGCTACCGTCTCCACTGAATTGATTAAAATAAAGGGGGACGTTAAAGACCCCTGATGACGTAAAACACTCTGGCAGTGACCACCCTCGGAGTATTTCGGCTCCATCTTTCCGTACTGCTCCCCTGTGAGTGGTGGTGGTGGGGGGATAATGTTTCTCAACCACTCCAACATAGAGGCTGTGCCGAATAAGAGACAGCCTGGTGATTCTCCCCGGACAACAAATCAATAGAACTCGCGTTACAACTGATACGAAACCTTGAAGTTGTTAAGAACAAGAAAAAGCCACAGGTGAGACTACTACTTTAAAAGAAGAGTTCACCTTGATTTCATATTTTCAAGACTAATATAGATACACTCACACATATTATAAACGATGTCAAAATACGAACACGATCAAACGCATATTAAATAATCAAGTTCAAAGTGTTGATTAATCGACTATTAATCCTGAAATATTACAATCCAATCAGCCTCGTATGTTACTGAAATAGGTAAAGAAAACTATATAATGAATTCCCTTTAAGAAGACTGTTTTATACTCTACCGAGCTGTCAGATTTATATCAATGAACAAAAGATGACATCGACGAAGTAAGGCCATCTCTTGACCTGACTCGACCGGGAACCAGATGGCCACACGATCCTTGTGCCATCTGAGGTCAGAACACGTGACGTTTTTCCTTCCCGCCATACACTCTATCATTTGGGGAAGCCGTAATGGCTACCATCCAGTAATTAGGATTATTTCCTAATATCTACGACATCAAGTTGAGTTTGTTATTATTAGTGTGGGATCTGTCGTTACTTTTATAAACATCACACATTTATATCATATTATTTGAAGGTGAACTGTTCCTGTAGATAATTGTATTTTCGTTATTTTGCCGTGACCATTTTTTTCTGTTGGTATAATGACCGTTTCTGCCGTGTGTATAATGACCATATTTTCTGTGGGTATTATACAATTGTTTCGCATACGGCGTTGCCTCTAGGACTTGGCCAATGTGGTGGGGGAGTTCCCCCCCCAAGTTTTAAAAAGGTGGGGTATTGTAATTTGACATGGGCACTTGGCAAGCACAAAAACCATTTATGATGAAAAATAATGGGGTGATGGGGAGACTGTTAATGTGCACAACATTTAAAATATTGAGTGATGGGGTTTTCTGTTGTCCATTCTAGTACCCATGAATTATAAAACTTTGCGCTCCACACATAAAAAATATTGCTCTCTTGATGTATGTAGCATATTTCCCAGGGCCAATACACTGTTCAGAGGGCCAATACACTGTTCAGTGGGACAATACACTGTTCAGAGGGACAATGGGACATACGAGAATAGTATTAATTTTTTTTAAAAAATTATGAGTGAAGCAGCGTATGACAAATGCCTATTAATCAATATACATATAATTACCATGCGACGTGTCTCTCTTCACGGTGACCTTGCCATGTGCTATGACATCGCTGAAGGCTGGCCAACCACAGCCAGACTCGAACTTCTGATCTGATCGGAACAAGTCGTTACCACAAACAACACATGTGTACATTCCTTCCCCCTTCTGGTGCAGGAACTTACCGCTGTATGCCCTGAAAAAATATAACAATATCACTATATATATATATATATATATATATATACAAAGAATAAAAATCGCTGACATATACAGAGAGAGAGACCAATTCACTAGTCAATGACAGTAATTGGTCATAGAATATAAATATGTATCAGGGAGGCCTCCGTGGCTTAACTGGTAGCACAGTTGGCTACAGATATATAGCACCTTGGTTCAAAATCCGGCTGGGCTATATCAGAAGGGCGTTTCATCTGTCACTTTACCCCATTAAATTAGTTTTGGAGGTCGCTCGACCCATTTAGCCGTAAAACAGCAAAATTTACATTTTGAGACTGATAGGTCTAAACCTATGATGATACATAGCGTGTCATGGTTGGGGTTCCAAGTGAATCAATCCTCTAACAGTTGGATGGCTTGCCTCCAACTGACCGAGTGATCTTTGCTTCAACTACGAGTAGGCAAAGTGAGATAATGACTACAAAAATGTCCGGATGTTTAAGGTGAACAGTCAGAGATTTTTTTATACAGCCTGAGAATGTAATGATTCATTCATCTATGAGTTATGACTCAACTTTCTGAGCAGTCAAAAAGACACACACACACAGGTGAGACATTACACATGTCTCAGCATGAAAAGTCGCCACTCTGGATTCAGTCCCGAATCGTCCAGAGTTTGAATTACATTTCGAGATTCTCTGTGCCTATGCCTTTTTATACACAGTTAAACACACACACACACACAGAGAGAGACAGACACATCTAAATTACCTGTAAACTATAAACCCACATAATACAGATACACGTCAAGGCTGAATCGGACACATGACAAAGGTACTCAGATAACGAGACTTTCAAATAAAACAATTATTATAAGAATGGGACACAGACTTACAAATCTGCAGAAAGTTGTAAACAAATTAGAGAACTAGGTGTTCTGAAACAATATTTGTAATTTCAAAGTTCAACAGTGTCACGACACAAGATTTTATAACATTACGAGCACCATGCTGCTCTCAGTCAATGATGTTGTTTGCCCGAGACCAACAGAAAATGTACAGATAGCGAGATTCCCCCAATTTCGGAGAATGTAATCTATGATTGGAAATTAATACCGAATAAATCTGCTCATTGAGAATCATGATAACAATGTCAACATTCACAGCTGTTAATTGTCATGGTCCAGCTGTCATAGTCCAGCATATTTATCCAGCTACACACACACACACACACACACACAGAGAGAGACTACTGGCTTGTTTATAATCTCATTATAAAACTGTGACAAAGCTGTATCATACAGCTAATGGAACATAATACATTATCAAAAACAAACCTCCCTGGTAGTGGTAGCCAGTCACTTTTGGATGACACATAACGAAACACGTATTTTAAAGATTTTCTCTTCTTTCGCACTCTAAATTATGCCCATTCTGGGTTTTTTCTTGACTGCAATGACATTTATCGAAATGCATTAATTATTTGTCGAGGCTGAGACTACACTTAGCTGTAACCGTTTTATCGCTAATCCTCAAAATGACCAATCAGGGATGACGTCCCATATATCCAGCAATCCGATTGGTTTTCGTCAATTATTTTTCCTAATTGGATTCACCGTATTAGTTCTTTCATTATTTAGTCTCTTCTATTTTCCTCTCAATACTGGTTCGTAAAGTACACCACGGAAGTACTGAGGTCATTCCATAGAGATAAAGCTCAAGAGCTTTACTAGACACAACTGACCAAACCATCTTTGTTTCTCAAAGGTGATATAACCTTTCTAATAAACAAAACATTCAATAACTCTGCCCTAAAACCTAACAATAACTCACAAAAACCTAGCCATCTCAATTAGAATGGCTTGAAATCTTTAATTTGTTTATGGATATAAAAGAATAGTTCAATCTTTTTACACGTAAAAGTCTACGATTCAAAACAGAATGTGTCATTTCCAAAATATATAATGAGGTGATAAAAATGGAATTTCCCCAACACCGAAACAGAATCGATTGAATCTTCCCGATCTTTAACATGGAACTGAAGGAGAAATTTCCCTTTTTTGAAGTGGAAAATTATTATCCCAGTAGAAGTCCCCATACTACAATAAAGACAAGCACAAACATAAGTTCTCCATAAAAACAAAAATCGAATACTGCCGTAAAAAATGTAAGCCAAAAGATGGGTTCAGTCGCGCCGTTTAGTATCAGCATTGGTCACACATGGGATGTTGAGCCGAGGGGCGACTCACCAAGGAAACCAATCCCATAAACATGGGTGTGAGCCAGATTCGAACCGACAACTCGAAGATTTAAAGTACAGTGCTCCAAACGCCACGCCATCGGAACACCCCCCCGCCAAGGAAAAGATGGTACACGCTACTCATTTTATGCATGAAAGCATGTGCGTAAAAAGGCACTCCAACCGATCCCCAATACACAAAAGTAACACCACACACATCCCGAAGTCACACGACCAACGCACGCACAGTGCACATTACCTTTCGGTGCCCTTTTGCTGGGTGACATAGTATTCTACGGGTGATAATCTACACTTGAGATCTTCGCCATCATACTTTATTGGACATGGTGATGGTTCTTTGGCACAAGCTGCTGCTTCTTCCTCCAGCTTCTTAAATTCTGGAGAAGACGGCTTATTCTTCTTCTCTTTTTCTAACTGAACCAATCTCAAAATATTCATCTGTTCAGCTTTCTGTGACCTTGAGCTTTTCTTGATGACGACGATGAGGTGTATCCAATTTGAACGCGTCTTCTGTTCCTGCAATAAGAACAAACAATTTATGGCTGATAACAATGAAAAACCACAACTGTCACCCGCCTACGGAATACCGGAGATGCTAACGGTGTAGAAAGTCTGCAATGTGCTGGCCGAAGCTCAACGCGCATTTTTGCAGTTAGTTGCTCTAAGTCACTGGATGTGTTGTTGCCATTGATAAGTTGAGGTCGATGCGCACCCGTGATACAACCAAATTACTGACAAATTCATCTGTAATTTCTTTCGCCAGCTCGATGTAATATAACATAATATGGGAACCACACACACACACACCACCCATGAATTACTGGACACATCACCCATGATTTAATGGACACACCAGCCATGCTTTAATGGAGACACCACCCTTGAATTACTGGACACATCACCCATGATTTAATGGACACACCAGCCATGCTTTAATGGAGACACCACCCTTGAATTACTGGACACATCACCCACGATTTAATGGACACACCAGCCATGCTTTAATGGAGACACCACCCTTGAATTACTGGACAGACCACCCTCGATTTAATGGACACTTCGCCTTTAAATTACTGCCACAGATTTACAGCTTGGTTCACTAACTCAGTAACTGAATCCTCTAACTATGACAAAGTAGTTTTTAATAGTCCTGGTGGAAGTCGATAATTGACATATTACATCACCAACATCAACCATCTGGTTATCAACAGCCTGTTAAATCACAACATTAACAGCACACACACACACACACACACACAAACCTAGTCAAAATAAACGTTACCAATCTTCAGCATTATGCTGTCAGTGTATCATATATTTATAACACAACTTTGCTAAAATATCACCACGTGATGGTAAAGCTGTTAGAGACTAAACAGCCAGTCACATAAACAACAATAAGAAGATACGCACAGAATCCATATTGACTAGACCCATATAACGTTTTAGATAGAAGTAACAATTAGACAATTAATAATCGTGGTTGGGTTTCTTCCCGGTAGAAAGGTATTTCTCTCCTTACCAGGGGAAGAAATGGGGTTTTACCGGGAAGAAAATCTTTCTTTCGGGAAGAAATTCCCAAGGGATACGGTAAGTTGATAATGCAAACTGATACGATATTCACCAATTCCATCCCGCTGTATAGCCAATTCAATGTCGTGGCCCACTAACCATGGAGAAGATGGATTTTAATCGATGTATGTGTAATATTATTAATAATAATAATATTGCACATACATCAATTAAAATCTAAATTCACATCATCGAAGCAAAGATCTGATTCCAGAAATCCTAACTTTAATCCCAATTGAAGAGCATACGGAATCCAATTGGTGCCTCTGATAATCAATGTTTTAGAAAATGATTTATTTCAGGTTTATTCACACTGAATGTAAGGCAGGTACTGGGTACTGACAACCATTAAAATGTGCATTTATTGTGCTATTTTTATGGTTTGTGCTCTTTAAAACAGATCAGCGCTACACTGAGCTGTTTATTTGTGTCAAGTGTCCAACACGGCAACGCGTCCAGTGGAGTGAGTGTCAATATTAACTGAGGGCAAACTACCGGGATGGCGAAGTGTGTGGCAGGAAACTGGGGATCTCGGCCCACGATGATTTCAATCCATTAATCCCGGTCGACTTATAACAATGTTGATGTTGGCCCATTCGCAAATAGTAATAATAATAAAATAAACATTGCTTTATGACCTCAACCCCATTTTATTCTTTTAAATTGAACTTCAATTGAATGTTGTTAGTATCTAGTAATAAATAATTAATTATTAAATATATCTAATTTTACAAACATTGTCATTGTATACTTATTTAAAAGGGATAATGGGGAATATTGAAATAGAATATTTTCTTCTAGTGTTTGGAAGAAAAAAAGCATTTTGTATTTAAACCGATATTCATTCACGATTTACCCAATTTTCTTGTAAGTAGATAGATAATAAGGTTAATCCCAGTGTGGGCATATCTGAAGGTTGTTTCACCTTTGATTCGCTTCATTACCTTTAGAGGTTGCTCAGCCCATTTAGCCTACCATGTGCACAAAAGTGGCCGTAAAACATCAATCATCATCTGTCCCAAAGAGCATACTTTGAAGGAGACTAGACTCAGAACCCAAAAGTTAAGCTACTTTTTCCCCAATCTGAAGTCAGATACTTTTTAAACAGACCTCATATTTGTATGGTTTTCTCTTCGTTGTATTTTTTTATTTACATGAAAAAGAAAACCCTACAAAAGTTCTAACGCCTTGTGAGGTGGGTAATACTAAATATAATAATAAAAATGGTTTAAGTCTACAGTCTTTAATTACTACTGTATCTGCTGGTCTAGTGATATCCGGCAGCAGGATTGGAAAAAACACCGATTTTGTTTTAAAAAATCTGATTTATTATTCTGGTTACAAGTCCCTGCGTTTCTTTGCCACATTGCCCTATATATTGCTTTCCCCATAGCTTTAGTTATATCAAAGTATAACCACACACAATCCTGTTCTCTGTCACTGTCAGAGATTGTGAAGTTAACAAGTATTAATATACAGTGATAAAACATACAACACTGTAATCTCAAAGTTGCTGAGTTAGGTTTTATTTCAGTCATGAGTTAACTATCAAAGGTCAATCTATGTGAATGTTCACCTTATATGCCTAAACACTAAAACTTGGTGACCACATTAACTCAATCAAAGGCCCTAAATGCACAGAAAGGATGTGACTTCACGTGTCAGAGCATCATCCCCCAAATCATTCAATTCAGTTATTCACCACACTGAAGTAGTGTGGCTTCTATTTAATTATAAATATATGTAAAATAATTATCTATCATCAGTAACAAGTGACTTTAAATTTTTAAATGCGCTAATCATAAAAATCAAATTAGTCACACAAAAATCATTAAAACATAAAATGCAGTGATTTAAACCAAATAACTCCCCCCCCCCTCTAACTGGCAGCACCTAGCAATCCCAGCCAGAAGCTAGCTTATAACGTTCCAAGTGATATGAATGGGAGAATAGACAATACACCATTATAAACCAGTGCTTTATTGCAGAAGGAGCTTAATTTCAAAGTATGAAAATCACCCGAATACAATTACACAATCAATTGTGAGGAAGTAAGCCAATCTACCTTTCCCCCTACCAAAAAAAAAAAACAGGAAATAAAGGAAGCTCTTTGAAACACTTTAAGTTTGCTGGATATTACTCTGCTTATCACAACAAACAATTTAACAGTCTCATGTTTGCCTTCGGTGATGGAGTACATTAGCAGTTTTGTGTTTAAAATATTTCTGTAAATATGCTACGTTCTACAGAAAGGTGTTTATGCCAATAGCCTTGCAGTTAGCTGCGAGGTGTGCAGTAGGTGGTGTTATATAAGATACGGCACAGAAAACATAGGAATATTATGCCAGAAGTATGCGCATCTCAGAACCAGCTCAACTGATTTTGATCGGACACGTGCCGACAGCATTTATGACACCCAACCCTAAAACAGACTCCACCAGATCTCAAATATGTATTTCTGTTAACTAAAGTTGGTTTGATATTTCTATATCTTTGGAAACACGATATTGGGCATTGGGTGAGTTTATTAGTGTTAATGATGCAACAGCACAACCACAGTGATACCTGATGCTGTCTGTATATAAATTATGGAACGTATACATTTTGGACCAATATTATTATCCATATTACTGCATCTACGTTTTGTTATGTGGGTAGACAAGTGCTAGACCTATGGTATTTTATTAATCTGATGTTTAAAACAGTATGGAAGAATACAGGAGCTGCAAACTTATGTGTTTCTGCATAGACCCTGTTGGGACTACATATTTTACGGTATACCACTATTTTAGCTTTTGCCAATTAAAACCCGAAACTTTTATTGTTGTTCTCATAATGATATATCACTATCAGCATGCACTTTAAGAAATTAGTCAGCAAAATCACCATACTACATTTAAATGGTTGAGAGTCGTTTCGTCGCCAACTAAAAGTCGTTTTGTTGCCAACCAAAAGTTGTTGCAGTGATAATTAATAGATATGTAGCTATCGATTAACAGAAATGGGACAAGAACGCACAACTCAATAAAATGGTTTAATAAAGGAAACACAAGTAAAAATTGCATAGACCAGTTATACAGAGGGACCATTCATATGTGCACATAGTTTTAACAACTCCTTAGCAGAAATATCCCTTGCTATCAATTCAGACCGTGATTTAGTAAATATTTGTTGTAATTTATTGAATTTTGCGTGAAAATATAGCAAGGTCACACCATTGGAAATTAATTTAGAGACTGTTGGCACCACTGTTCAGCCTCTTTGGGAGCCTGGAATAAAAGGGTGTAGCTGGGCCCAATAGAAGTTGTTAAATAATCCCGCCCACGTTTTGTAGAAGATTTGATTCTTGTCCAATTCACTTCGGTGTCGTTCATTGTCAGATGCTCAGGAGCCGGATCGAGCAGTGATGGCTCTTCAGTTATCACTGGAGCAACAAACGCTATTGTATCCACTTCAGGCATCAATGACAGATTTAGTGCAGAATGTTCCACTGTCGTGATAGGATCGATTCTGGTGGACGCAAGATCGAACATGGTGCAGACGTCCAGACATGACACTGCTTGAACTGTTGACTGTTCAACTGGGAATACAACTATTCTGCATGGTTCACATGTATACAGCAGCTCCCAATCTTCCTGCCTAGCCTTCGCAGTGGTATTAGGGTCCCAAATACCTTCAAAACTTATTTTCTTTGTATTTTGGGCTGGCATGATACATTTATCTACAAATAACAATGGCACGTATGTCCTCTTGTGATGGCATTACATTTGAGTGCATGTACAAGAGGATGGAGCCCAACATGTATATCCGATATTATGTATCTGTTGCCAAATAAATGTTTATATTTGTATGCACCCCAACATTAACCTCACTATGAAGACACCAAGATCATGTTAGATAAATTCTTTATTTACTTCACACACCACATTGCCAAAAATTAGTAGACCCTATCATCACCAAGCAATATAACTGTATTTTTCAATGAGCTCAAGAGTTCTCATCCTCCAAATCATCTACTGATTCAGAATCTGGTGCATCATCTGCATCAACTACAGCAGACACAGTCAGTAGATTTGCCATTTGTAGTGACTGGCTCTGCTGCATCAGCAACTGTATGAGCCGGTTCATTGGAGGTCTCATCATCAACCAATACCTGTGACTTGAATACATCATCATGCAAATTTGTGGTTGGGATGAAGCTCGATTCCAGTGTTCAATTGCTGGGACTGGATCAAATGATGAGATAGGAGCAGCCAAGAGTTTAATTGACAGCAGATCAGTTAACTTGCGCTCAGTGAGTTGTGTTCTTAGATTGGTTTTAATAAACTTTAGTTGACTAAAACCTCGCTCGACTTCAGCGCTGGATAAGTTGGTATCAAGCCAAGAATATTGATGATGTGTTTGTGATCTTTATGTCATCTCAGAGTTTTTCTCTTTCAACTTCACTTATGTGCCTATTAAACTCCTTTGCCTGACTCCTCATTCGTATATGTTTTGCCTAGTTTAACAGCCTTCTGTCTATCTAACTCACAAAGTCAAACAAAATCTGAGTAAGGGCGATTTTTCATGGCTAGTGTGTGGCAGGTTCTAAACAGGTGTGATAATTTCTCTATATCATCCTTGCACAAAATGGTTAGTATTTTATGAGCCGGTTGTTTTTCTAGGGCCTCAATGGACTTGAAAATCTCTTTAGCAACAATATGTTTGTTTGAGGCTTCATGGTTTTTACTCCAGCTTAAATGACTATCATCCTGACGCAAACGAATTTTTGGAATGTTTTCTCTCAAAAAGCGCTGTCAGCTAATCAGCTAAAACTGTTAATTTCTTTTGTTTTGCTGTTCTATGTTTTGATAAATAATGAAAAAATAATTGAAACACAAAACTGCTAGTGAAAATTAGCTTGAATGTCTTTTATATATATATACTTTATTGCCATATAATATGCATTAACATTATAATATATAGTAAAAAAAAACTTTGTATGTGTGCATGTGATCTAGAATAATTAATGATGGCAACGAAAACAACACAACAGCTTTCAGTAGGTGACTAAATGACTTTTAGCTGGTGACGAATTAATTTCTCATAAGCGATGAAACAAACTTTTCTTTTGGCTACAAAATGGTAGAGGCGACGAAACAACCCATTACCATTAAAGCTAGAAATTTGACTATATTTGTCTGGCAGACATTCATTATTGATAATACATACAAGATATACCTTGAAATCACACACATTACTACAACCAGTGACCCATGGTATAGTCTTTTACACACACTCACACACAAATATATTAACATGAAAAACAATATGAACATTACATCTATGATCAGCTGAAATATTACTTTGTTTTAGAATGTGTTCGATTATTGCATAAACATTATACTTGTAACTAGATCTACTTATAGGTCTAGTTATAAAAAAAAAAATATTATTTTATTAAGTAACAGTTACCAAGTAACCCAAACCAAATACCCAAAGATCATCAAACTGCCCTCTTTACAAGAAATTTTGTTTTACTATTATGTGATAAGGCACCATATCCTCATAACAACTTCTAGATCTACAAGGAAAAAATATGAATATCTGTCTCAGTGACACTGACAGTCTGTTCGATTTTGACCAGTGAAATCTAACCAAACCTAAACGAGCTTACAGTTAGACGGTTCTTTACCATAAACGATCACGGTCTTGCTAAGACTGTAAATCTAAGGGCCTTAGCCTAGGCTTAGTCATAAAGTGTCTTACTGTCTAGATCTAGATGTTTACAGTTTTAAAATCTAGAAGCCTAAGACCTAAACTAAAGGTCTTAGCGTGTTGACAGTCATAGCAGGCTGCTTACATATAATAGATATATGCGACACAATTACCGAAAATGACATATCAGAAAATCGCATTCATCATAAAGACCATTAATCCACCTACCTGATATCACCTTAATATATATAATTCATATAGCCGGAGGGTATCTAGCAGCGCAAATCAACAACACACTTCTTCACATTCCAGCTCTCTCCTTTATGTCATAATACACGGTTCCTTCCTCCGGGGAAGAGTTCATTTGGCTTACATCTCGGGGAGTAATCGTTTTCGCAAGTAAATGTTGCGTGGCATTGGGAAAGTTACAAGGACGCCGTATATCTATTATATTTGGTATTACAGCCATTACCGTTGAGTCTTCAGACAATTGAACTACTATTTGAATCATGCAATGTCCTTAAAAGTCTTAACTTGCAATTAATTTGGATTGATTTGTATTGCAATTGATTTCACATAATTATAACTTATAAAATAATATATGACCCAAATGTAGTACCAACGGTAACATTGTTGGTTTACGGCCGTAACGTATTTTTGATGGTCAACAATGGATCTTAAATCAAAGCTTAACAATGTTTGCATGTTTTTCAAGCTCCAAAACCAGGTAACTCCGTCCTGAGGCGTTGTACAATAGTATTATCCACGGCTCGAGTCTGCTTCGATCCAGCACGCGTTTCAACTCACAGGGGAGCATACAACGCATGCTGCCGTTGTAGGCACATAGCATTATTCAGATGCGTAGTGATAATCATCACGTCCCGTCTGGTTCTCAATTCTGGCTGAGTGAACCAGTCGCCACATGACAACATTGCAGCTCCAGAGCCTCGAACCCGCGACCCTTCGATTACGAATCCTACGCTCTAACTAACAGCGCCATCACTGCTCGACTGGAATATCACCCGAACAGATAGATTATATACAATATAACACATAGGCCAAGATTAACTGAACTTAGACTATAAGTTAGAGGTACATAATCTTGTACTATTTTCAATAGTAACCTCGCCACTCACGATGACTATAAATAGACCGTATCCCAGAAAGCCTTGCGAAGCCTCAGATACACACTGTCTATATATGGGTGTCTGTATCACTGACATATACTATGACATAGGAATCGCGAGATATTGGTTCTGCTCTAGCTCTAATAAAACATATTTTAAAATGTATTCTATAAAAATTTTATAATGTTCAATGTAACGCACACGCGCGCACACACACACATACTGCCATTTTATAATGTTTGACTGAAGGATTAATTAATATTAATATTTAAACCATTCATCGTTAAAACTTTTAGAACATTTCAGAAATTGTAAATAACGTGTAAAACCTTTTTAAAACGTATATTATAATGTTTTACCAATACAAAATTAAAACACCTTTAAACCTCTATAACAACGTACACCATTATAACATTGTTATACACCTTTTAGAAAAGAATATTTATTTCATGTTTTTAAAACAACAAATCAATATGTTATATTACTGTTTTTCTGCATAAGTCCCAGCTCAATCAACGCTGTATTTGTGTTAGCAATCATTCAGTGACAATATGATATGGCCGAGAAAGCTATTTCATCCGACCATAAACATATTAACAATTGTACCTATAGGCGCTGGAAATTCTAGAGGGAAGGATAGAAATACAACAATGAGACAAAAACCGCCTACGCTCCCTACCCCGCAAAAACTGGGAGACGGATCCGGAGACCGATTTTCGTCAGCAGGACTAAAGTGCATTCTTTTCTTTTCGAATGCCAATCTATCACCGGGACAACGTACCCCCACTGGAATATGATTGCACTGCAAAAACATTCAAAACACATACAAAGGATATGCAAAACACGTGTAAAGCATATTGCAAAAATTATTCCCAAATAATTTGGCACATCCCCAGGATTTACGAAACCACATACCCATTGGAGACTGGGCAAGTGCGGGACATACATACGCAGGAAACAATACCACCTAGAAGATAACTATCCGTTACTCAGATCCAAGAAATTCGGACCCTCCGGGGAAAACTTCCAGTTACATATGCAAACCAAAGTGCTGACGACGGCTAGGGTTGCAACGGGTAAGCCCGATAATCAGTTTGCGCACCAACCTGCACCGTGCAAGCTCAACAGCACCTACCGAGACAACTGAGAGAACTGTATGGAGCGTCTGTATGGAGGATCTTTTAGACAAATGCTTGGGATCCAAAACCAGTTCCGGTCGGTACCTCCAGCAACGCAACGATGCTCCGTTGGAACGTTGTTATTCTGAACAAGTGTCTCATTGGGGGACTTTTGGAACGTCACAGTCTAGTGTCGATGCAAGTGTGTTCGGTGCGGATTTTCCACAGGAACACGGACCCCTTCCGATTATTTGCGCAGGTGTTTTAGTTCGATGCCCGCTCGACGTGCAATTTGTCTTTATACGCCACCAAAGTGGTAGCCTCCTAAAATTACGCTCTAGTACACTGTGTGGATGCAATTAATTGTACCTGGGCTGCCCTCAAATAATAGCTGAAACCGTGGTAGCCTACTACATAATTCTCCATCGATACTAGAAGCCCTGCACGTATGCATACGTACGTAAGCCGAAACATTGGTAACCTCGACACATTTGAGCTCTAGTATCTTCGATGTCATCGGCGACCTCTACGTCATTGGGGTCTTCTCCTTCAACCTTCAATAAAGAGAAGGCTATGGTAGAGTCATCGACTCCAAACGCGCCCTTGGCATCGCGGAGATGAAGCTCAACCCACAGATCCTCTTCGGGGCTGTTGGGTCGAACGCGTAGCATCTACCAACCAACCTTAGATCCGGGGATCTCGTACTTCTGCGAGCATCTGTCAGAACATCTATTGTCCCCATAGCGTGATATGGACATACCAACACCACACCATTTCTCTAATACGTATGACAGTGGGCGACCAGCTCTGTCAGAGTCACCGTATACCGCCGATTCGCTCAGCTGCTCGTGTTTCTTCCCGTACAAGCCCTGGATCACAGTGGGGACAAATGTGCATCCCGTACGATATCCCCGACCGTCCTGCTGCTATCCCTCATTTGTTGGCAGTGGATCTTGCAGTAAGCCTCAACACACAGCTCTTTCCGCAGAGCTCTTCCGGTTCCTCCGAACTCTGATCTAATCACACCGGATGTGGCCCTTCGTTTTTCGCGACGGTGCTAGCAGTGACTAGCATACGATCTATTCGCATATCTCTAATTAGAAAACAGTAATTCGACTGGAACGACAGGAACACTGCCCTTCCCAAAAATCCTCCGATATAGACGAACAAGGGCGAAGGTGTTCAATGACATACCGATGCTGGATATATGAAAAGGAGTTCCAGAGACCGAGGAAGTATGTGAAACGAAACCCAGCCCCCCCCCCCCAACACACTATATTAATTATCCGTCTCTATTTATTCACTATTTTCAGTGGGTCTGTAGAGTGGGGTGAGCCATTCGAAGTTACTGAAGAGTGTGATGGGAGCTTCAGCGGAAAGGGGCCTGGGAGGACTAATATCCGGGGGAAAGTGTAACTGGTGCGCGCGCGCACACACAAACACGCGCACACACACACGCACACCCCGCTGATATGCTATCAAATATAAAATTTAACAACATATATGAGTTGACGTCTTCATCCACAGCTCAACATGTTTATAACGAGGTTGGCCACAGATTCCTGTCACGTGATAATATGTCGGATAAACGAGAATGTCGGGATATCGAGTCCGTGACATACCGGTAGTCTGTGTCACCGATTTTTAGATCGTAAGGACATTGGAACCACGGTGACACTTATAATCTCTTGGTGTATTTATTTATTTGATCATTTTGATGTTTGTTAATTACAGACATTATAAAAAAATACTCGTGTCAATTAGTCATCATATTAACTCATGATCTGCTTACTTGAAAAGATAACACAATTGTGTTTGTATAATTAGCCATGAATGATTAGGATTGGCTATGGGCGATGGAAGCATCGCGTGTCGGTGTGTATGGTCAAGGATGATTGTAATTGGTTAGGATATAGCAATTATCGCGGGTGGGCGAGTTAACTGACAATTACTGACAATTAATGTGTCGGTGTGTCTTGCATGACTGAACTAGCGGAAATATTTGACAACGTTTTCGTGTTGTCGGATTATCGAGGTCATTTTACATTGAAATGTCACATTCTTTTGGCGAAATGAAGTGTCGGAGTCGGAACGCGGAGCACGATTTTGTCGGATTAGAGTCATTTATAATGGAGCTAAATCTGTCACAGGCAATAATGTGTCGGATGGTGGATTTGTCGGATAAACGATGTCCGGATTCTGGTTGTATATATAGTAATCACATGAATGACGAATGGAACTTTAAAATATTATTCTACCAACAAACAACTCATTATACCAAGTCAGGTGTCGCTGAATTTATCCAGATTAATGAATCACGAATGCGGATTCTTGAATCTTAGTCAGATTTATAATAATAAATATAAATTAAGGTGTCTTTACATGTAGAATCCATTAAAAGGTATTACAATAAAAATTTAATAATACTATTAATAGCTATTACAACAATTTGGAATAGAGTGTTTCATACTTTGACACAACACATATATATTGATATGTCATCAGAAACACAAAGTGTCATAGTATTCCACTAGAAAAATATTCATTGAGTAAGTAGTTTGTTTAACTTTAGTTCTGGTTACATTTGTGATATATGACCTGGCAAGGTCATATTTAAAGCAATAAACTATAGAAAAAAAAGGTATTTTACGAATGCGTTAGTTTGAATCCCGTTTGAGATTTGCAAGCGAACGATGTGAAATTCGTCTTCGTATCATCTCTACAAGGACTGGGGATCTTGATGCCTCATATTTCTCAGCGCATTGATAGATAGTTCACCAATAGGTTTATAAGTTGGTAATAAGATCCTGACGTACACATCCGTCAATAGAAACTTGATGGGATAAAATACAGGACAATTGTTGTTATAGGGATTGAAAAAGGGCACCTTTTTCATCATTACACTGAAACATGGTTAACATTACATCATAATTGCTATTGCTATTGATGTTTTACGGCCACTTTTGTGCACGTAGCAGGCTAAATGGGTCGAGCGACCTCCAAAGGTAATGAGGCGAAGTCAAAGACGAAACAACCTTCAGATATGTCCACGGTCCAACACGCTACCGCTAGGCCACGGAGGGGCCCCGTAATTGCTGTTGCAATTATGATGAAGAAAAACAGGATTCGGAAAGGAGTGTAACTGGTTCAGTTTAGTAATATTGAATATTGTGAGGATGTGCATGTGCATGTGAATTCAAGAATGAGCATCTACATTAAACTTGGAACTACTACTATTTTATAAATAACAGTTTATTTGCCACACTCATAGCACAAACCTCATAAACATCTCTTCAATATAAAATATAAAAAAAAAACAACAAACAACTGAAATATGTAATTCCAAATGAACAAACTCAAGTCAGAAAAGTAACAATGAATGAGGAGTATCAAGGAATATCCTTTATGTAAACAAATGGATTATTCTTTTAACAAACAATCTTCATTGTTATCTGATGTACAATAGATCCTAGTCATAAACCTGACCTAAACATTAAAACCTGTTTGTTTACTTTATTCAAAAGTTCTTTTAATAAAATCGGAATCTGTTTAAAGGCTCACCTGTACTTAAGTATCAACCGAGGTGGTCCAAATTAAGGGTGACTCCAGAATGCCAACAAAACAACAGAAACGCAATAATCCCAGCAAATCGTTGTGATGTTTCTCTTCAAATTGTGTAGCTCACTACAAGAACAATTTTGTGCAGAAAGTAGGCTAAATAGGTTGAGTGACCCACCAAAGGTAATGAGGTGAAGTGAAGGATGAAACACCTTTCAGACATGACCACGCTGAGATTTGAACTCATGTGGTTGAGATCTCACAGCTAATATTTGTTCCAATTGTTTAACGTAATAATAATAACAATAATAATATTTCTCAAATCAAAACAAGATATCACATTGATAAGAATACATGTTAAATCATAACACAAGTAAGTACAGTCATGTCTTATATAATCCAGACAAAGTACAGTCATGTCTTATATAATCCAGACATGGATGTTATGACAGACTAAGGCTCATTATACATGATGAGTGAAGACGGGTTAAAATAGGATCATATCCATATCATTAAGTAGGTCTAATCAGGGTGTTTGAACTTTAAACTGAGTCACATATTCACACATTCAGTGCATAGATAATTAGTAAAAATCAGCTAATTTAAATATTCAGTTATCTATTATAGTTGGGAAATTGTTTCAACAATGGAAAATCACTTAATTCTCGTTTGTGTTCAATGAAATGAAAAATTATATGAAACTTTTAGGAATCAGTAAAGTAGAAACACATGGTGTGACAAAAACGTTCCAGTTATCCAGATACAATTATAGTTAATTCAGTGGTCCAGTTGAAAAACGCAATTACGCCCTAAATCATAACACCCAACCGAACAAATGAATACAGCAGTTCTTATAACACAGTAGTTCATATAACACAATAAAAGTAACACAAAACCCCCATAACGTTCAAAAACAAACTGAATGAAACGCTTCATAAAATTAATTACAATTTCAATCTAAATGACCCAACATACAATTCGGTGGTCCAACCCGCAACAAATATTACACCGCACATCATAACAGCCCATTACTTTCATAATCATAACATCCTGAATTCAGCGATTCATTTCGTGATTAACATTTCATCTGAAATCATAACAATCTGACAGATAACCTCGTGTTGCCTTTTAAAGGAAAGATTACCATTAGACCAGAAACCGAAATAACTCACAGTATTTAATAGAATGACCCAATTTTCTAGTACAAAAATTAACAATACACCAAAATTATAAAAACCTCGACATTATCGTTGGTGGTCCATCTCACCAATAACGACGAATCCCAAAAGACTATTCGCTATTCACCGAGCCGACATCGTAAACAGTATTATACAAATTCAACAGCGAATTTCATCTAGAATGACAAATCCCCAAACAACAACCCATCATTAGATCAGATATCCAGTTTACAGAGAGCAGTAGGCTCTGAACATCAATACACCCTGAGATCCGACAATTAAATCTACACTTTGTCCGGCAGCACTAAACAAAACAGATCCTGGCGTGAGATGAAGGTCACCGTGACCTTTGGTTGTAGCCGATCCTTCCGTGACAATAGAGATGCTGGCACTAAAATGACTAGATAATGTATACTCTTTGGTATCACACGGAACCTGAAATAATAAAATGATGACAGATAATAGCTTTGATTTTAATTGCAGTGTTACTTCTAGGATCTAGAGCTGGTGTGGGGGAGCTCCTCCTTAGGTTTTAAAAATGTGGGGGATTTTAATGTAAGATGGGCACTGGCCATGAGAATCATTTAGGGGTACAAACGCATACATCCAGGAATATTTGAACAGAAAATTATGACATTTACATCATATCTGAGGTATTTATACACGTAGTTTTACAGTGTAAGCATAATTAAATGTTTGCATATCACTTACTTAATTATATCTGTAACATGAAAAAACAAGATTACAGAAATGCCTCAAAATGTTCTTGATGAGACTTGTTTTTATATATTCTATGGACTTCCACATATTTACAGCTAACTCATAGTCAAAGTCAGCCACAGAACAATTGATGTTTTAATTTTCATCAACACATTGAGGAATTGTTTTCTTGTGGCTGTTCAGGTGAAGATCGCCATTACCAGATACCAGCCACTTATCAATAGGCCTGGAAGAAATTCTTTGGCTAGGGGGCCATCACATGCAATAAGCATCAAATCACATAGTTTTCCTAACCAAGGGAGTTCCTCAACAAAGTTTTAATGCTATTCATAGAGGAGAACTGCCTCTGACACTCAGCAGTGGATGGACAGAGGATCAAGGTAGAAACACAATTATTAAGTTACCAAAAATTGCATATAATTCCTTAAGTAAAGAATGAATACAGTTAACATGATATATGAAATCCATGTTTATATAATAATATTAACATTAAATGCAAAAAAAACAGTGATCAAACAAATATACAGGAGATGGACAGAGCAATCCACCATATCAACAGACCATGTGCTTTTATTTACTGTAAACAAAGTTAACTGGCCAATCAGGAGAGAGTATTTGAGTCATGTAACCATCATAATGCAAAATGGATGTTTACTAGCCAAGATCACCAGCCCACCAAAATCTCTCCCATCCTTCAAGCATGGTTCTTATATTGAGTAAATATTTATAACTATAACATTTGAAATAGCTACAGCAGTAAATTTTAGCATTATTTCAGATCAGGAAACTATCGGATGATAAATATTTGGCATTTATCATGACCCATTTTCTGCTGACAAATCCATATCAGTGGTATGACATTATTAAAGCTAATGTGATGGGGAGATCGTTAATGTGCACAACACTTACAATATTGTGTCATGGAATTTTATTCTGCACCATGTGGTACCCAGGGATTTTTTTATTTTGCACCGTACATTAAAATATTGTCCTAGAATCAACTCTGATCCCTCTACACACGACTTAGCACTGCCTAGGAACTGTTCATACAAAATATAATAGTGACAGGGAGACCGTTAAGGTGCACAACACATACAATATTGCACCATGGATTTTAATTCTGTGCCATGTGTGGCGCATGGGATATTTTTATTTTGTGCCATATGTTAAAATATCGCTGGAATCCCACAAAAACGTGTCCTAGAAGTAACACTGAATTGTATTTCTCAAAATGTCGCTGAAATGGTCAATTTTCTATACACAGTAGACCAAATGTGACAACCAACCTCCAAAGGTTAGGAGGAATTGAAGGATGAAACACCCTTCACATGTGGATAGGATAGATTGATATTTCAACCCTGGTGTAAGAAGTCTGCACCTGGTCAACCATATTATCAAGCTTGGTCATGGAGGTAACCGAGTTAAAATTTGTACTTTATGGCATATTTCATCAATTATGAAATGGTGTGTTGCGCAACCAGCCTATTTGTGTCCGGGTGATATTTGATTAATATTGATCTTCTGGTACCATTTTTTCCATATCATGATTTCTACTAGAATAATCCCATAAAGACGCGAGAGATAGGAAACAAGAAGAGCTGTTAAAACATTTAAATCCAAATCAACATGACAGATTCGGGTAACATTAGCTTCTACGAAAAAATCTATAAAATTTCATGATATAAAATAATTTTGATGTCATATTGTAATAGTATCGCCATTTCCAGATTGGTAACCAGAAGTTTCCTAATATCTAAAAATACTAAATCATGATATTTAGTCTATAGACAATTGTCTCTACATGGTGTACACCATTTCAAGAATGCAATGCAAACTCTTGGCTTATTAAATTAGATATGTTTTTATTGTTGTTGTTAATATGTTGAAATAAGTGATGGGCTGCTAGTCAGTGATGAATGATAAATGGGGGGGGACCAATTGAAATGATCAGCAGTTGGTCAATCTGACAAAATGACAATTAAGGTCCGTTTCATATTCGGCTTTAAGCCATTTTTGGCAGGATCAATGAAATATAGGAAGGACCAATTATGTTTGAGATCAATTGGTCCTGTTCACCAATAATAGACTTTTGTCTCTTATTTATGATCCTGTACTACCTCGATCCTGTTAACGCCGAAGTCTGGAACTGGTGGATTATACACAGTGGTGTGATGATCTTCCGGATCTGGCTGAGGTGGGAAGAGGTTCTCTTTGGCCGACTTGTTTGCATAATTGAGCATTGCGCACAGCGTTGGTACGTCTTTGTATTTTGGTGTCAGTCCTGCGCGGACGACGTTGTCCGAAGAAGCCATGCACTCAAGACAGTCTGAAAAAAGAGTTATAACGTGTCTTCCGGAGTATCGGAGACAACCTGGATCTATGACTCGTGATATGCCACAAAATATATGATCTATATAATAGGCATATAATAAGTTGACAGTAACCTATCAATAATAAAACAGTACATTGATTATACAATGTTTCAATATAACAAACACACACACACACACACACACACACACGCACACACACACATAAGCATA
The DNA here is from genome assembly GCA_025642065.1 of Paralvinella palmiformis. NCBI lineage: Eukaryota > Metazoa > Annelida > Polychaeta > Terebellida > Alvinellidae > Paralvinella > Paralvinella palmiformis. The sequence continues at coordinate 274,105 of JAODUP010000414.1, read as the reverse complement.
TATGTAAGGATATGTGGAGGTTTGGAACATTTTATTTTTAGATTAATGTATGTATAGTTGTATTTATATTTAGATTTTAAAATTCCATGACATTTCTGGGCATGGAAAATGAATTTGTTATTTCTCAGCTTTTCCAGGACATGTGAGAACCAGTTAGTATAATGTTGTGTTGGCTATTTAATAATGATCTGATATATGAATGTAAGTGATAGTAACTACCAGGTATGATGTGGTGTCGGCTTGGGTACTAATTTGTGTAGTATTGACAATAATATATGTTTGTGGTATAAAAGAACCAAATATGTGAAACAATCCATATACCAGATGTGCTACATATACAAAATATATATTATATATTTCAATAAATGCAACACAAAAAAAATCTCGTTTATGATTTGGGTGGTACCGTATGTGAATGTGCGGTTGTATAATTTGAACAGGTGCACGCTTAAACACAAATGATTGTACATCACCCAGACTGGCTGTGCTTGATGTTTGGTGTCTAGAAATGCGAGTGTGGTTACTGGTGTATGATTAATTTAACAACTGATTGAGAGTGTGTATGAAAAAAATATTTATATGTTAGGTAAACTGGAAATAAAGTTTTGTTGATCGACGTAAACCAAAGTGGGAATTATAGACTATGTGTAGCATGAATTCACCACACCCACTGCCTTAGGTGGGGGGACAGTTTTACCAGTCAGTGTCTGGTATTACTTTCTAAATATTTACTGGCGCTAATATTCACGTGCCCTCCATTAAAATCCTGTATTCGCCCCGAGAAAAACCTGGCTGACAGATTAACGAGACGATTTCAGAATTCTTTAACAGCCTACTAGTATTGCGAGTGTGTCGGCCTCAATTCGTTTTCACCTATATAAATATAGGCACACACGGCTTATGTGTGAACATAGGCATTGGTATTTCAATTCTACAGATGCTTGAAAATATGGCAATGACAACAAACGAATGAATTTCCATTCCATGTTGATTAAAAACCTGTGTTTTGGTTGCCATTAGCTGTTTACCCAGCATAGCCCAGCCAAGTGTAAATAACTAGTTAAACAGCCACCACTTGGTGCGCTACAATCGCCAGCTGTTACACAGTTTAGTGCAGGAGTTGACCACTCTGTATACAAGTTCTCTGGTAAAACCTAACTGCCTGGTAAGTACTACAGCTCCAGATATATGGGAACTTGTTGGGTTTTTTTTTTGGGGGGGTTGGTTATTACTTGCCTGAAATGGCAAGTTAATGATAAAGCTTACTGTAAACCCCTGATACTATGAGACAAGCTAAAACTTCAATATAATTACTGGCGCCATCTATCAATAAATAATACTATTAAACAGATAGAGATAGCAGTCTTCTTCGTAGCAAAACAGCACCTTTTAATTGTAATTTTTGACATTTACACCTGTACATTTTCAGGGGGAAGGTGTATCAGAAAAAGTATGTATTTTGCACATTTGTGAAAATTATAATAATGGATGGCTCACAGGTCCATTTAATAAACATCTGTATAAAATAGTTTGTAGCACTTACCACCCGACAGATAAGCGTGCGGCAGGTTGGCTTCCAGAAACATGGCTTCACCGGGTTTCAGGATCATATGATTCAGGAAGTAGATACAAAAGCATCCGCAGTCTCCAGGAAACTGGTGATGTAATCTGAGAAACAGCTCTCCCTCAATATGCTCGGTGTTACTCCCTTCGGATTCTGGAAGGTGCAAACAAAAATTATCAACTGTGACCAAAAGGATGCGAGGCCAATATGATGGGATATCACTGAATGCAGTGACGGATGGTCAAACTTCACATTATCTGACAAAAACTGTTGTAAGCTATAGAGCAGGCAATGATTATGTAAACAAACATGACCTGTATCCCACATGTCTCATTAGAGATATTAATGTACAAAGAAATAATATTTGCGGCAAAACTTAGATAAAACATATTTTATTTAAATCCAAATATATATGTTGTTTATCTTGGTAGATCCAAATATGAACAGTTTAAAAAAGTATTTAAATAGTTTAAAAACATAATATATATATATATATATATATATATATATATATCCTGTATATAATAGTTATGGATATTGCTATAGAACATTGGCTCATCACTCATTTCTGAAAATATTACACAAATAATATTAGACTGATGGTGAGATAATTGGGTCAAACAGTCTTCAACTATGAGATAACAGTTATGAGATAACAGTTATGAGATAACAGTTATGAGATAACAGTTATGAGATAACAGTTATGAGATAACAGTTATGAGACAACAGCTATGAGTATGATGAGGGGAGATGAAAGATGAGCTAACCTTTAGGCTTAGAGCAGAGTTTTGACTCGTAGTATCTCAGAGAGCTGTCAATAATTGTACTAAAGTATTTGTTTATATGTAAATCTAACAAAAGTGATGTAAAAACAATAACATATACATGGATTCGGCAGAAAATCTATCCATTTCACACACACACACACACACACACACAAACACACACACACATTCAGCCATAGTTTGTGTGACATATGTTATCAGAATTATATCAGTTCCATACTAACTCATCTGTTTTAACTGTGTCACCAGTTTCTCCACTTCCTGTTTCACAGTCTCTGGATCAGACTTCATCAATGCTGAGAAACAATCCCTTAAAGCGGTCTGTTGTTCACCAGGACTTGATGCTGATACCAGTGAGTCAGCATTAGTACCTCCGACAATAGATCTAAATTCTGGAATTGCTGTGGAATGAAAAAATATATTAGTGAGTGAGTGAGTGAGTGAGTGGAGGCCATGTTTAGCCCCGATGCAGATCTCACTTGGGACATCCGGGTTTGGAATTGACCAATGGACAGAATAACCCGAGACATAGTGGCGAATCCTTTGCAAACATACCACAAACGTGGGTGAATGCCAGATTTGAACCCACAGTCCGGAGGTTTATAGTGCAGCACTATAATCACTGTGTCATCAGAGCTCCCCTATGTCTATAGGGTCAAGGAGGTGAAATAGCAAAGGTGGTTCATTTTCCATCAACAAGCTTTTATAATACAGACATAATATTGCTGATTCAATGGGTTATTATTTGTACAGTACCTTTGAATGGCTCCTGCTAGTAAGGGCGCTTTATTAAATATACATTATTATTATTATTATTAGCGTATTATGTAATCTGATGGACATCAAATATTGTTCATTCAAATGTAAGAGTTGGCTTATTAAAATCATCTTGATATCGCGCAATCATGTTGTATAGGTTTACGCATACGATAAGGGAGGAACAGAGTGCTTAGTCCTTGTTGACCAATCTTCGGAAGGCCTGTATCAGCCATACACCCCCACCCCCCAAATAAATCACACAGGCCATTCCATGGATGAGCGATTAACTTGGAGCAGCGAAGATCATCCTTGAAATGGGAGAAGCCAATGAATATTTTAATATTTCCTTCAGGATAACACCAGTACAGTTATTGCACGTTTGAACAGATTTCTAGAGATGTTGATCATATGACGGTCCGAGATGAAAGCCAGAACACCTCAACGCAGCATCTAGAAGATCATTATCATCCACCCGTGTGATGATAAGATCAGCATCATGGCCAAGTCTATGGGTGTTTCATTATTTATCCGCCGAAACACGTCGATATGAATGTCGTACCTTATGAGGTTCGCCTTTTCAACATTGTACTAGTGCTGGTTTAGGAGTTGAAATAAATACTAAATAAATAAATAAACAAAATGAAAATGTTTGATTACCCGTCAATGCAATGAATTAAGGAGATCAGTGTACATCATTGAAGTCACCAACAATAACAGTATGAGAAGATGACTCAATCCCTCATCTATTGAGTCAATAAATGAGGGATAAACCTGTAATTCTTTCTATCATTATTTGTTTCTTTTAGATGACACATTTTAGACGAGGTGAAAAGTAGAGCAGACTACAACGGTTAGATGATGATGATGATGATGATTGATGTTTTATGGCCACTTTTGTGCACATCGTAGGCTAAATGGGCCGAGCGACCTCCGAAGGTTATGAAGCGAGGTCAAAGATGAAACACCCTTCAGAGATGCCCATGCCGAGATTCGAACACGGGTGGTAGTGATCCGTGGTACAACGCGCCACCAACTAGACCACGGAGGTGCCAGATAGGGCTAATGAAACACATCCTTCATAATAACATTATTAATGATGGATCAATTAGACATCGGGATCATCTAGGAGCACACTGTCACGAGTTTGATTGACTTTATTGATATACAGATCAATGACGTAATCAGTAAACTGTCTGGTCTTGTAAGTCCAATAAGGCACCCTGATAGTGCAGCTGTTAATGCGCTGTGCTGTAATAGTCTAGGTCTGAGTTCAAATCTGCTCAATGTATCCAGGTTGGTTGGATCTTTTCTGGGGAGTGACCACTAAAATATATATCACGGGCGTGACCTATGCTGAGGCAAACCACTTGCTCCCTCGCTCGTCTAATACAGTTGAACCTCACTACAGTGACCACCTAGGAGACGTTTCTAAAGTAGTTGCTGTAGTGAGGTGGTCTCTTTACTGAAGGACAACACAATAGGCAGTCAGCTGGACTCACATTAAGCTTACATTAACATACTTGTACAAGCTTAAAAGCCACGTTCCTCACGGACTTGAAAACACACACACACATACACACAATATAATTAAAAAGCCATTTGACAGACATCGCCTTTTATGACCTGACAAAAGAAATTATAAATATATTTGTTTCACTAACCAGTCTAAAGGCATTTTCATCCAAACTAATCATAATTTCAACTGTCTTATAACCAGGCCAACAGTCACAAGTTAGCCAAGTGGTCACTCTGGTGAGGTGGTCACCGAGCAGGGTTTGACTGTATGTAATGAATCTAGGCTTGCTACGATGTGTTAGGCTGCATAATCCATCCTGATGGAGAATACCAATCCTGTTTGGTGCCCTGCGGTACAGAGGAATATGAGATCTCGTGGGTAGAGCATGACACTATTAACCTACGGCTATGGTCATTCTGTGCGGGAGGTCGCAGGTTCTCGCCTCGGCCGTGGCCCTATAGTAGGAGGAGTTTTTCATCCAGCCAGGCAACTGGCAAGGTTTTCTCCACCGAATATGCCATTTATTCTAAATTTATTTAGAATTAGTCTCCGTGGGGAAGCTATAAATTACAGACGATAGACATCTCCCTCATTTGAGGTTGACGTTTTGGCCATTATTATTATTATTATCATCAATCTGGAAGTTTTCCCGTTTCTGAAGTAATCTGTTATCCATCAGTTCGATGTTTTTCATTGTATACCAATCTGCTCTGATGTTGTATAATGTTGTGTACTATTGTCTTATCTGTAGCTGAGAGCAACAATACAGTAGGACACCATAACTGAATTAATAACGTGATAAATACTTGAGCCGTGTTAGCGCAGTTATGGTAGTTAGAGTGCAGGACTCGTAGCCAAAGGGTTGCAGGTTCGAGGCTCTGGAGCTGCAATGCCGCCGTCATGTGGTGACTGGTTCACTCATCCATAAAAATGAGAACATGACAGGACGTGATCGATCTGTGCTAAATAAATGTCACATATTATTATATATTATATAACAATGCCATGTTTCAGATGGATCAATCTGTATTTTCTTTAATTGGTTCCTGATAACTGACTTGCCCATTAATTATTGAATATTCACGGATGATACACATGAAAGTTATATGTGAATGCAACAGATATACCTACCAAATAAATGATAACTTATGGAATCAGTGAGTTAGTTCTTTCCTTCGGGGCCTGGGATAAATGATCGAAGGGGCTGACCTAAGCAGGGAAATAACGAGATGAAACATCTGACAGATGCGGATGACACTGGGTTTCGAACCCTGACCTAAAATTGTACAGAGCAGTAGTGCTACCAACTACACTGCCAGAAGGACGCCTTTAAGAGCGTGGACTGGAAATTCTGGTTTTGAAATGACTCTAGTGGACAAAGTACATTCTTAAAGCAGTCTGAGTCAGGACTGGGAATATGGTCTTGCACCTCAAGCAGTGATACTGTGGGGGGGGGGGAGGATTTTTATATTCAAAACTGGATTTGGTGTGTATATAAGATGCTGTAGTAGTACCGGGTAGGTAGGAGGGGAAAGCTCTTTCCCTATTCCCATCTACTATTCATGAATAACATATAAAAAACCTTTCCTTAACACTATTATTTGTGCAACAAATATTAGCTCTAATACTGTTTGGAAATATGAAGATATCCATTACACACTAACACTGCCATCACATCATAACACTTTGTGCCATTGGCAAATGTAACTTTTTGACATTTTTCTCCTGTGGCAAATGTAACTTTCTGACAATTTTCCCTATCACAAATGTCACTTTCTGATAATTTTCCCTGTCAAAATGTCACTTTCTGACCGCAGTTCAGCCGTTGGTTGTTACTCCACAATAACTGTCTGTTTCACAAGCTTACCTCCGGAGACAATGCCAGCAGGAGCTTATATTTTGTAATAAGTTACCATGAAGAAAGATACAGAAACAAAGATACAGCTACAAATATGGCTCATCAGTAGATCAACTACTCACAGTCACAGCCGCTGTGCTCTGACCTGGAAGTGTTACACTAGACATCTTACTGCGTACGAAAAACGAATTAACTGGTTTCCACAGGCTGATGAGAAGACCAGACACATGCTTAGGTATACGCACACATCTATCAATATGTGGAGGTATGGAATATTTTATTTTTAGATTAATGTATGTATAGTTGTATTTGTATTTATGGAAGTAGGTCTTGTAGGATGTTTAGATATGTTGATGCTCTGTGCCCGTTGCCTCTCTATATGTATCCTAAAACACACACACACACACACACACAGACCTCTAATAAAAACATTCCTTACTATTCAAAAATCTCACAATTTCCTCCTTTGGCCTAAACCCACACAATCCCTCAAATGTTGTCAGTGCTATCGCCATTTCTGGTTTATGGTTTGGATCCGGATACTTGTCAGGTCTCTCAGCATGTAACTTCTCAGCATGAGCCTGAAATGAGATCAGACTGAAATTGGTGTCTGGATATGGTGCAACAAACATTTAAATATTTGTGAAGACTTCTAAGTGTAAAATGTTTGGAAGCAGAGACCATTATGAAATCTCCTGTATCAATTGAGAGTGCTTGTTTATTCTGTTGAATGAACAAACAAACAAAAACACACACACACAGAGACAGACAGAGAGAGAGAGAGAGAGAGAGACATACAGAGAGCAAGAGAGAGAGAGAGAGAAAAACACACACACACTTGTAATTACCTTATCTGGATGTGCTTGAATCGACAAAGATTTATTTACTGACAGTACTTTAAACAAAAAAGGTAGCTGACCAGTCTGTGGGTATATCTGCGTCACCTTGTCACCTACTGCATCAGGGTGCTTAGTTAGCCAATCAGATAACGGCTGTTGAGATGATGAGATAACTGATGGTCCCTTGGCATGGGTTCCCATCCATAACTATATGGAAGATAAACACAGATGATATTTATCACCCGCTAACAAATAATATTTGATATTTATATAGTGCCCTATTTAGGTAGATAGCTGCTCTAAGGCACTTTACAGTATTATTATTCCTGACTCATACCTGTTCCAATCCAGCACACATCTCTACTCCCATGGGAGCATACAATGCATGCTGCTATTAAAGACGCAATGCATTACTCGAACACATAGCCATCATGTCCTGTCAGGTTCATATTTTTATGGGTGAGTGAACCTGTCACCACATGACATCATTGCAAATCCGGAGCCTTGAACCCATGACCTCTCGGCTATGAGTCCTACACTCTAACTAACTGTGCTATCACTGCTTGACAAATAAAGACAGACTAGACTTATATTAAAAATCATTCTACAGTCTATATCATACAGTGAACAGGCTTTAAGTATGGAAAGAGAGCTTTATAAGTTTGGTATAATAATAATAACAGATCTGCTATATTCCATAACAAAATGTATTCATCATTCGTATGGAGCACATTACAAAATACAGCATGGCAAATTACGAAATACATCATGGCATCGAGAATTAAATCTATGACCTAGAGAAATAAGGTTACTTCATACCTCGGCGTATGGCTTCTTCTCGTCCAGGGAAAAGTTAGCATTTCCGCTCTTTGCCAATCTTGCGACGGTACTCTGACTGCCCGGTCTCCCCCAGTCATAGGTCTGAACTGCACAGTTGAGAAGGAATACTGCATGAAAATGAAAGAAATTGTTCATTATTATGATGATGATTTATTATTTTTTATTTATCTGTACCAGCAAAGGATGTGATACACATCCTTATCATAAAATAATATCAGCAAACATTTTCTTTCTTAAGAGAGAATTGGTCCACTTCTGTTGGTATATTGTGGTCTACAGTGGTGCCCAATTATTTTCATGTTCCAGCTTTTAGCATATCTACCGGTATGTCTTTCTGTTGCCAACTGTTTTACCATCCTGAACAACAGATCTCTAACCCTTCCTCCATATTAAGCTTCTCTCCAAATTTCTTTCTGTCCTATTGCTGTGATTGGTCTTTGAGCCGCAAAGTTGGAAAAAAATCATGGTTTTCAAAAAACTAATTTTAATCAGATTTAGAAAATATAAATTGATTCTTTTATTCTGGTGACAAGTCCCTGCATTTCTTTGCCACATTTCTTGCACATTGCCTGACATGTGGCTTTCTCCAGAAATATAGTCTTATCAAATTATAACTACACACAATCCTGTTTCCTGTCAGACATTGTGAAGTTGACAAGTGTCAATCTATACTGATGAAATACACAATTCTGTAATCTCAAAATTCTGGTTTTGGTTCTGATATGTGCCGGTATTCAGCATGAAATAACTATCGATAGTGAACTGCTCACCTTATATACCCATTACCCATCCTGGCTAAACACCGAGTGCTTAACATTAACTCAATGCTCCCCTAAATGCATAGAAAAGCCGTCACTTCATGGGTCAGATTATCCCCAAATTCATCCAATTTACCACCTTGAAGCAGAGTGGCTTCACTTGACATCTTTGCAATAATCATAAAAATTCAATTAATAACAAAACCATTAATATAACATAATAAAATTGAAAAAAATTCAAATTCATGATTGTAAAAAAAAAAAAAGCAGTGAATTAAATCAAACAACTCTGCATTGAGCAACCACTTTCTTTATAACCTTCTTTCCCATCTCATATTCTGCCAATGCATCTTCTTCTGCAGTGGTATCCTTTGTACGTTAGTCATTTCTCAACCACTCTCTTCCCTACCTCTTCATTCCCCCATGGGGATGCTTCTGTGGCCTAACTGGTAGCACATTGGATCACAGATCACTATTGATGGTCAATTCAAATTCTGGAACTGATTATTTAAAAAAATTGGAATTTCCAACAAAAAAATTAAATACACAAATTAATTTACCATTTAAATTTTTAATTCAGAAATATTTCTTCCACAACAATCCTACTTGAAATATAAACTACTCGGAGTAGGTATTCCAAGTAGGTACTCGGAGTACCTACTTATGGTAAAAAGTTGTAGCTAAAAAAAGAGTCAGTAAAAATTGGAATTGAAAAATTTGGAATTGGATTTGATGTGGAATTGTCAAAATGGAATTGACCCCCCACCCCCCATGTCTGCTAGGGAGTAATATTAAAACCAGGATTGGGAATTTTCTTCCTGGAGAGAATTTGGTGTCTGTGTGGACGTTTCCCTATTTATTTTGATATACTAGAAATGCATTTTATTCAGTTAAATAAATTTCTACATTTTTACCTAAAACATTCAACACCAATCTCGTAAGTTTAATAATTTCTTTTACCATTTAGTCATTGACAAACTAAATGGGTGTTCCATTAAAAGTTTCACCTCAATAACAAATATATCACGCTTCAGGAATACACTATATTAATGTACTTGATGACTGGGGTGTAAAAATGTAGCACAGTGGCACAAATTCCTGCAGTTTTCTTACAGCTTAAAATCAGATATTAGACTATTACTGTCAGGGAATTTGATAGAAGTCTAGTCACTACATGACCTTTGGTGTTTTATAGCAAACTTCAATTCCAAATTTATCAATTCCAATTCTCTTTTTTTAAATAAGCAATTCCAAAATTGCCCATCAATTCCAATTCCGGAATTGAACTGAGCCCATATCTGTGCACATTACAGCCCAGACTCAAGTGGGATATGACTTAAATAGGCAGGTTATCAAAATGGACCATAAAATTGATCTTGGTTTCCCATATTGACAACAGGACAGTAACATGTAGTAAGTCATTTTATTTTTATTGGGATGTTGAACTGTGTCCTGATGATATGCAACCCAACAATAGAGATCTGTAGTCCTGTTACGCACCATCTTGACAACTGGTACCATTTCGAAATGGGACCGTCCCATTTCACAGCCCATTTAGCACTAAAATTCTCCCCATTATTTCTAACTTATCTAGCAACATTATATGCTGTTGTGGAAGTTAAATTGAATATAAATTATATAGACCTGGATATATAGATATATTAACAAATAAATTCTGAAAACAGTAAATTATTTCAAGTTGTTGAAACGGTCTTCTTCCCATTTTGAAACGGACTGGCAGTGTTGAAACAGGATGGGCAGTTTCGAAACGGGAAGCTGACTGACTGATATACGGTTTTGATAAATTACTTTTGCTCTATACGCCTATGGTGCCACGTATCACATTGCCTGCCACTGTTTATCAAGCCTAGTTTTAAACATATTGAGGGTAGTGGCCGCAACAGTTGCTTGTGAGAGTGAATTCCAGTCTTGGACTATTCTTTGGCTGAACACGTTCTTATGAACTTCAAGCCTACTGTGACGCATGAGTATAACTTGTCATTATGCCCCCTGGTACATTGTCCTTCAGCTCTGAGAAACAATATCTCAGGATCAAGCCGATTTAACCCATTCATGATTTTGACCACCTGGATTATATCTTCACAGCAATGTCTGAAATCCAGTGATGGTAATATAAGGGCGTGTAATCTTCTCTCATGTAATAGATATTTAAGGCATGGGATTAACTTAGTAGAATGCCTCTGTATCTTCTCAATTTCTAACTTATAGATCTGATATCAGGGATGCCATATAATATTCCCATACTCGAGATGGGGCCTAACAAGGGTCGTGGATAACTCAGTAGAGTCTTGTAAGGTCTGCTTGTGCTCGATACAGTCTTGGTCCGTGAGGACCTTTCGGTATACTTTAGTGTCATCAGCAAAGATATGTGCTGTGCTTTGGACCATGTCAGGGAGATCATTTATGAAAAGTACAAACAATATAGGTCCAAGGACACTACCCTGTGGGATGCCACTTAGCATTTCCAGCCACGATGGGAAGCTACTGTAGACGATGATTTGATGGGTATGCCAAATCAAGAATGCTTTTATCCAGTCATATGTGTCACCAACTATACCATACGTCTTCACTTTGTTGAAGAGTCTTTGGTGTGGTACAATATCAAATGCTTTGCTGAAATCGAGATAGATGGCATCAACTGGGTTACCAGAATCCAACATCTCTCTCCACAGTTCTGTGACAACTAATAGCCGGGTCATGCAAGATCTTCCTAGAACAAATCCATGTTGGGCATCACAGAATAGCTTGTTTTTCATCATATGATCCACAAGATGGTCACGAATAAGTGATTCCATTAGCTTGCCTACTACTAATCCGATCATGCCGATGCTGTGCTGAATCAAATGGTTGCAAAATGAGAAGGTCCTGTTTTTAATTGGGCAGGGTTGCAAAATGAGTCAGTACAGTCCTATTACCTATCATGTCTTTACCTACTGATTACACATCTACAGTCACAGTGCATAGCCATTTCTGCCAAATATTTTGACCGATGTCATATTCACCACCAGTTAAAACTCTTTTGTCAGCGAATACGCACATTTGCTTTTCTCTTTTATTTAATAATACCTTGATACCATATAATCATATACACGGAATTAAAAGTCAATGCCTGCTAGTGTTATTGTAATCAATTCAATTCAATATATTCCGGTCCTTCTGGGTTGTAATAGATAGACCTAGTCACTAGTGGCTAGTCCTGTAAGGCTAGATCAGTAGTGAGTAGATCTACTATCATATATATATCATATCATATTATATATATATATATTCATATTGTATCAACAACTACAACTTACAAGTATGAAGTAACAACTTAAACTACTTAACAACTAACAGTAACAAGTCACAAGAAATCACCATTATTTAAATACAACTGAAAATGTTATTTCAATAAAAATCAGAATTGGCCAGGGGAAAATTCTTTCTTAATAATAATATGATAATTTAAATGTGGCGTAAACACCCATTTGAAATATGCGAGGTATTATAAAATATGTACATGATTACTGTTACAAGAACACTTTCACATACCTTTCCCCTCTGACATTTTCGTGGCTCAATTGATTAAACTAAATGCTCCCTACGTGTTATTTAAAGTTAGCATTCTGATTTGTTTCGTCATGCTTAAAAGCTGTCACTGCCATGCTGAACATGCTTTACAGTAGACGATCTTTATTACTATATATTTATGTTAATTAATTACTATTTGTTTCTAATTAATTTCATTATATTTGTCCGGTTTACAAATATTAGGATGTCGAAATTAAACAAAATAACGCTGACTCCGTATTTATGCGACGTATGCCAAATAGTCATAGTGGTAGTGTAGAACAGACAGACGTAGCCAAAATAATCTAATAACTAACAATAGACAATTTTGTCTTAAATTTAATAACTATGTATGGCGGTGAGTATGTTTCTGAATAATCTGGTAAATTTCGTTGACCTTTTAGTTACTGTTGTAGCCGAATCTAGGGGCCCAAGCCTGGCCAAGGGGGTTAGCTAATTTGCCTGATTACTGATAATCTGGCTTCATCATGAAGCCAGATGAAGTTCATCCATTAATTCAACAGGTCGGAGACATTTCGCCACTTAATAATAATGTATATTTAATAAAATGCCGGTAATTCCTTGGATAACTACACTTGATAGTTATTTATTTCAGAAGTAATAAATACCAATATTATATATTTTTTAAATAGTGTATTTTTATTTTCAAAGTTTGGCTTATAGATAATTGCCTATTTAGACTATTATTAAAATATCTGGCACAGATTAGGACAAATAAGTTAGTGGGCCACAGGACCACAAACTTTCAAAGTTAGTGGTCCTTATCTGATGTTAGTGGCCCTGGAAGGGGAGTGGTGCAGCCAGTGAGCCAAATGCTGCAGGGGTGCTATAAGCCTACCAAGAAAATTTTGGATTGGATTTGGTGGCAAAATAAAACAGTCTATACCCCAACAAGAAAAAAAACTTTATTTAGCTGGACTGTCAGATTAAAAAAAGGAACAATAATAATACAGATTACATATAAATTTTCAAAAGTCTATCAATTAATTCCTCCAAATCCAACTTCAAACCATGGTCATTATACAATAACCAAGGTCTTCCAGCTTTCTAGGTAGCCAAGAGTCTTGAATTTTACTGCCCTGGTCGTAAAATTCCAGATTCAACCATCTGATTCAGGGTCCAGGCAGACTTTCCCAAGAAAAATAGGTCAGAAGGTGACAGGGGTGTCTGAAACACATGAATGATGTATACAGCAATGTCGCACATGCTAGCACAATGTCACATTCGGATTCGCATTACTCGTATATGGAATCTCTGCTTTACCACAAATGATTTCGCAGTCAGACAGCACGGTCATCTGACGGGCGAGTATTTGGAATTAAATGGTCACCCTTACCAACAAATAGTCACCAGGGGCAAGTTGGCAACCGCTAAATTTTCAGCCCTGCCGGCAGTCAGAGAAGTATCTATAAAATTGTTGGTAATTATCTCACAGTCAGAGAATTAGGATGGGATTGAAGGTTGTTTCTTCAGGTGGGCATATCTGAAGGGTGTTTCATCTTCAACTTAGCTTCATTACCTTTGGAGGTCGCTTGGCCATTTAGCCTACCTTGTGCACAAAAATGCCATTATAACATCAATCACCATCATCCCCTTTTTTCCAATGGCCACTCTCGTGCCGAAAACTAGTAAAAGGAAAGTGAAACTATATGACCTATTTGCACTGATAATGATATATTAATAAACCTAGGTCACATGTCCTCATTTCCAGATTTGGTATCAGTTAAACTATACTACTTCCACTTGTGAATTAATTATAAAGACCAATTCCATTTCTGATCCTTATTATATTAAATAAGATGGCGATGGTGCACTGAGCAATCCATGCCCTGGTGTCTGACTTCGCTTCATTACCTTTGGAGGCCGCTTGGCCCATTTAACCTACCAGATGCACAAGAGTGTAAATAAAACGTTAATCATCATCATCATGGACTGGGGTACATCCCAGTGTGGTCCTATCTCTGACCCGTGTGATATCAGCAACCAGAGGGAACACTGTAAAGTTCTTCATCCCATACTGCAGAACAATGACTACGCAGCACTCCTTCTTCCCGGATACAGCCCGACTATGGAACAGCCTCCTCCCACCAGATGTTGCGGCAGCTCAGTCACTGGAGTCATTTAAGACTGGACTCCTAAGATGAGCCAGCCAACACATTAACAGTACCTTGTATATAGCCACAGACCCTGGACGACTCAAATTTGTACGGACGCATTGTCATCGCTCTCGCTTGGCAACAGTACACAATATCCAAATTTGAATTTTGTATTTTATTAGGAAGAACTTCACTTTTAATAATAGACAAAACAAGCCAACCTTAAAGACAACAGTTTATTTTTGCATGAGGGCAAACTGTTTAATAAATTGAGGGCAAAGTGTATTATGAAGGTAAATCCTATGTTTGGGAAACCATGCATGCAGGTGAAGAATTTAGTTACTGTTTTTAATTTTGGGGTTTTTTCTGATGTTGATAGTGTATTTAAAGCTGGAATTACCTTGTTTTGTACATATAGCATAAATATAAGTATATTCATCAATTTTTTCCAAAGGCCACTGTCACGCCTGATGACAGTTGTACACTTAAGCGGACATTCTATTAGAATAACTATGTATGATCAGCCAATTGGTAACAATTTCAGTCGGACCCAGTCCGCCGGTACCGCAGCCCATTGGCCCCCAGATGGCGCATCCGATGAACATAATGGCTGGTCCCGTTCCTCCGATGATGGATCCATCGAATAACAACCAGCCATTACAGTTCAACACGAACAAAGGAAAGCCACCGGTGGCCATTGTGAAGGATGGCAATGGTAAAGATGAACGACGTACGTAGCTAATTAGTTTGTGCCGATCTGGTGGTAGAATTGTATAAAAATTATTTTTATATCATGTGGGGCTCATAATGATGCTCGTAGTGTGCGAATTGTAATCGGGAAACGGTCAGTCAGTGTGTTCGATATTGGTTATTGATCCTGACCTCATTTCTATAATAGTTATTAATCTGCTCTGTCATTTTCTATATAAAAAAATTATATGTTTTTGTCTTAATGGGACAGTCCACCCTCAGAAAATATTTCTTAAATATGCAATGCTTAGAACAGTAGCCAAAAATTCCACAATAATAATCACGAAATATACCTGATATCATAAATATAGGGAAATAATCAAAATTACTGGAGGGCCGTCATTATGGTTGCACAGGAAGCCAAATTCGAATGGGGGAAGGAGAAACTGAAATGCTCTGATGTCATTCATGACGCAATTATAACAAGATAATTGCGTTTTGTTCTGGAATAATTCTTCGCTCACACTTGTTTACCTGCTATTGTATGGGCTCTACAGACTTCAGGTCAAACTGCTGTGTTCAAGTGACGTCGGCATTCAGAAGCTTTCGAATAATCAGCACTTTGAGTTGTATTATTTAGTGTGTGGGTGATCGTTTACAGATTTTGACATTATTTATGATTGGTCCAAATAGTCTTGTATTTGACTGAAATGGCTCACAAAAAACTATACAGCGTAAATTCCTTATAATAGTTATATAGATTTTTGTAATATTAGAACTCAAAGATATGCCAAGCTGTCAGATTTATGGAAGTGAACTGATGACTGCATCAGTTAGTAGTAGGTTTAGTATTAGGTCAGGTAAGGTCATGAGGATGGCTAAGCCCGAACATCTGTAACCTAACGTGATCTGCATCCAGATGGCTACATGTACCAAATGTAGTCAAAATATGAAACTTTTCCAATCCTACTGTACAATCTGGCATTTCGAGAAGCCCTAATGGATTATTTCCTTATATCTACAATATCATCTAGAGTGTGAGTATTATTGTGGGATTTTGGGTTACTTTTATAAGCATTACATATTGAAATCATATTAACTGTTCCTGTAATTTTAGTTTTTATCTATCCGTGTTGTCTGCGTGAAACATTAATCTCGTGCTTTTCTTTCAATTCAGAAAACATGACACAGAGTCCAGATTCTGTGACTGCCCCGGTGGGAGGTATACCCGGCATGGCTGGTCCCGTAGGCCAGATCCAGGGACCTAATATGGGCCCATGGGGTCCAATGATTGGCCCAAATATGATGGGTCTCGACCCATCAATGATGATGACTGCTTACAACCAGGTGACCCTGGATTTACTAATATGATGATGAAAAATGATAATAATAATAATAAGCATACATCTGTCATAATTACTACAGATGTGTGTGTCTGTGTCTGTGCACGTAGATATTTACCTATGTTATTTTATATTTAGCCTTACGCGGGCTACATGGGTCCAATGCCACCACCGATGGATGGTCCAGTACACAAGGAGATAATAACATTGAAGAGTTGCGTTTTATATCCTCCACCTCCCAGTAAGTGTTGGTTTTCGCCTGCAGACTATATATCAGTTGGTAGATGTCAACTTAATATGTCAGCTTAATATATAAGATGAAGTGGATTGTTGACCGATTCTGAAATCTTTCAACGACAAATCAATTTATAAGTTAAATTCAACTCATGATTTAGAAGTTAGATTTTCAGGGCAAGAATTGTAATATGAATCTCAGAAAATTTAATTTTTTTTGCAAATCACAATTGATTCGCACACTGTTCACTGAAGATTCACAAAAAACTGCTAAAACTGGAAACAAAATGAGTGCATTTGTTTTTTAAGTTGCACATCAAGGTTGTCGAAACATAAACAAACTGTAGGATTTATGGAGATTTTATGTAATTATTCTGATTGTATATATAATATATAATAGCATTTATAATTGTATGAACTTATCTGTGACAGCTGAATACTGCCTTTTGATAATGAATTTATACAGGACATAAACCAGACTATACCCACGAACAGTTAGACTTCCTGATATACTGTGTTATTGTATTATATAAGAAATTTTCTCACCTAGGTATGATATCCACAAACGATCAATTATTGCACACGCAAACATCAATATCGTTATGTCATTTGACTGTTTCTGCGATCTAACTGGTAACGTGTTGGACCACAAATCACTACCACCAGAGTTCGAACCTAGGCGTGGGCATATTTGACAGGTGTTTCATCTTTGACTTCATTACCTTTACAGGTCACTAGTGATATATTAAAAAATTGCCGAGCAGTACATCTCTACACGTGCCTTACGCCAAAAGTAGTAATGTGTAGTTTGATATATATGGATTATAAATGATCCGGAACAGAACAAACATATTTATATGTCGGCTGCTAACTGAGTATTGGTATTATTATCTGTTTAAATAGTGAGAAAAGGTTCAGGAAAATGGTTTTGTTTTGTTGTTCGGGGAGAATCCCCAGGCTGTCGCTTAATCAGCACAGCCTCTATGTTGGAGTGGTTGAGAAATCTCCTCCCCGACCACTCACAGGGGAGCAGTACGGAAAGATGGAGCCGAAATACCCTGAGCGTGGTCACTGCCAGAGTGTTTACGTCCTCGGGGGGGGGTTTAACGTCCCCCTTTATTTTAAATAATTCTGTGGAGACGGCAGCACCATTTAACGTGGTCAGCCACCCACGATGTAGTGAGCCGAGAAATTAATCCCTGGAAAAGTTTCGACCTCTTGCGGGGTTCGAACCTGCGACCGTTGGCACCGAGTGCCGGGTGCTTAACCGCTGGGCCACCGGAGCTCACTAAGGAAAATGGTGGGAAGGTCTCATTCCTTGTATGGGATCACACTCGAAATATTAACGCCGTTCTCCTACAGGTTTAAACTCGGCTTATTACGACAAATGATATATAACAGTTAATAAAAATGTCTTAGTTTGGTCCATTGTACAACATTCTAGACTCCATTTATGATAATAATAATAATACTTTATATAGCACCATATTGTATTGCTCTAATAAAGATCTATTATAATAGTAATAATATTTGATATAGTGCCTTATTCAACTTGAATTGTTCTAAGGCATTTTATATTTCAAACAAAATTAAAACATGTTCTAAGCTCTTTCTGTAGAAATAAACTGGTTTACATATTATAAATAGGCTAATTTAAATAAGTAGGTTTTAAGAACATCACAAAATATTTCTTTATTTTCTTCTCTCCGTACATTGCTGTGTGACTTTTTGGTACTGTCAAAAGTAAACGGGGCTCAGATTGCGCAGTCTCATTCGTGATGATGTTCCACCCTGTACTTTGAATGTGTGAAACAGGATCTTGTACAGTGATCTGAAACGTACAAGAAGCCAGTGGAACTGAAATAAAATTGGCATTGTCATTTAGCGGTTACACAGCTGGTCAGAGGGCTAATGTTTCTGGGTTCAAATCTTAGCCTGGCTACATCTGAAGGGTAGCCTGGCTCATTTAGTCTGCTGTGCTGTACAACAGTTGCTGGAAAATGGCGATGTCTCGCATCTAAACCAACATGTAGTGTGTTATATTTCTAATGATACATAAATATGAAATTAAGTTGATGGTAATATTTTGATTATAAATCTGTTTTCTGTTCATCCAGATGCACCACCCCCATCAACTCGTGAACGACCGCCGGGCTGTCGTACGGTATTCGTCGGTGGATTGCCCGAACTCATGACGGAGGACATCCTCCGAGAAATCTTTCAGAACTGCGGTCCCATATGTAGCATTCGGATGAGCAAGAAAAACTTTGCCCATATACGGTTTGAGATGGAAGAATGTGTGGAAAGATGCCTTTATTTGTCAGGTAAGATTCTTGCTGAACTAACATCAAAATTATCAGAACTCCAGATGCTCGGGGAAAGTAGACTTTGTTATTCTGGGCTATTGCTAGTTGCCTGGCCAACTCCCTCTTAAGATGGAAAAATGGCCATAAAATTAAATAAATTGACTTTTTTCAAGTGACCTCCATCTTTGGCCACATAGGTAGAGCGTGAGACTATTTACCTATGGCTATGGTCATTCTGTACGGGAGGTCGCAGGTTCGCGCCTCGGCTGTGGCACTATAGTAGGGGGAGTTTTTCATCCAACCAGGCAACTGGCAAGGTTTTCTCCACCGAACATGCCATTTTATTCTAAATTTAATTAGAATTAGTCTCTGTGGAGAAGCTATAAATTACAGACCATTTGCACCTCCCTCATTTGAGGTTGCCAGCCACGTTAAAAACTCCCATTTCGGCCATTATTATTCTAATATGATTCTGAAAGCATCGTTTCACTTCTGAGTCGAAGTTTTATGCGTCAGTTTCATTAAAATGTATTCAGTGCGTCATCTGAATTTAATCTCGTGCTATAATTTCATCAAGTTACTTACAGTCAGACAAGTTAAACCTTCCTTGGGTAAGTAGTTATTGTCATTTTGTTGCCTGGTTACAATTTATCATTAAAAATAATTGTATGACACTAAACTTGACAACTGATGGAAGTCTGTAACAATGCACCAAGGTCATTGTTGTGTTATGATTTGATTTGATTCAATGTGAAGTGTGTGCGAAAAATACTGTCACCAGTCAGTTGACCTTGAAAATATCTCACGAATGCACCAGATCAAGGGAGAAAATGGAAAGTTCACTGTAAAAGTTCCATTGAACGTTATAAAAGTTAAGACTTGTTTGCTGGTAGTAGTACATAAGCCCAAAGACCTATCAGCATTTTGCGTCTGAATAAAAGATATTTGCGATATATCAATGTTGTCAATGCATTTGTTAAATGTTGATCGTCAAATAAAATATGATATTTGTGGTGTGACTAACTCGACCTCATTTTTACATATCAGATTTGTTTCATTTTATATTATAACAACAATACGAATATTTCCAACAATAGTGTTTTTAGTTCGATATATTTGTAAGCTGATCGGTACGCTCATTGTTATATTCAGGATACAGGATAAAGATCGAGAACAAGGATGAGAAGCCTAATACGGGTCGCATTCATGTGGACTATGCACAAGCCCGCGATGACCTGTATGAGTGGGAGTGTAAACAGCGAGCTTATGCCCGTGAAGAGAGACATCGGATGCGCATTGAAGAGGAGAAGTTCCGACCACCTTCGCCACCTCCTGTGGTTCACTTCTCTGAACACGAAGCCTCCCTGCTGTTGGAAAAATTAAAATGTATGTTGTGAGGTTAAAGCAAAAAGTGGTTTACCTATTGTTGGGTGTGAATGATATTCAAGAAATAGTTCAGCCCAGTATATGTATATTTTGAATAGTTTATCTTGAATATATGTGCCTACTTAAATATATATTTTTCTTGAATTTTATGTCCCCACATTTGAGTACATTTTGGTAACACATATAACTGGGTCAAATGTTTTTTAGAGATGAAATGAATCTTCTAGAATGATCATATCTTGAGCATTCGTGCATTTTTCTCTCAGCGGATGAGACGTTTCTGCAGGCAGCCCATGTACTGGTGACATGGCTGGAAAGGGGTGACTGCAATCGGAAGAATGCCAACCTCTTCTACAGCATGGTCCAGAGCACGAACGCTCACATTCGCAGGATTCTCAATGAGAAGCAGCAACTGAATGAAGAATTCGCCAACATGAAGCTGAGATTCCGGCAGAGACTCGAGGCCATCATCAAACAATGTAAGTATGAGTTTCTCGCCAAAAATTGTAAACTGACCGGGAGTGGCCAGCTCACCCTAGGCTCTTGTGATAAGTATAAGTGATGAACCAATCATAGACAGAAGATTATAACTGAGGTGAATTTTAGTTTGCAGAGAGGGTGTCTGCTTTCGAGGAAATTTTCAACAGAGAAGACTGTTTTAGGGGGGTTTCTTTTCCGTTATCATCATTATTTTCACCGGAGAGACCGTTTTGGCAATTTCTTCATATCCATCTTACTTACACTTATTTTTGTAGCTGTAATAAAAAAGAAAAAACTTGCTACTACATATTTTATTAACATCTGGGAGTAAAGCACGTTTTCGGTGAACATTTATTTACACAATTTTGCTGAAGTGATTGTCAGCAGTGACATAATCTGCTCAGGAAGTGAGGACGTGTGTACAATGGAACGGAGATCGATCTCATTTGGACACTACTAGTTCTTGTGCAACAGGTAACAAACTGTTTAGAAGAAAAGATGCGCATTGATCACGTGACTGGTTTCAGATTTCTTTCAGCGTGCGTAGAGCTGGAGCAAGCTTTTAGGGAAGTATCAAGGAAGAGTGGGGGGGAAATATTCCACTTCCTTCGCTCTTAACGCCATTTTATTTAACATATAACACTCTTTTCACTAATAGGATAGACCAGGTTAAGGTAAGAGGAATGACTCTAGGTCTGTACGCGTCACGATATATCTCGGGCAGAGTTATGGTCACATGCCAATATTTGATTTTCCTTAAAAATACGAAGTCCTATCTAGATGTCATAATATTCCATTTTCTTTACTACATTCTGTTAAGAGTTTTATTCCATCCAGTTTTCAGGACATCCAAATTTCTTGCTCACTGGAGTTTGTATATTTTGGATTATCAGAATTTCAAAACTGGTGGTTTTCAATTTTGGGGCAACGAGTTTTATGGCCATAGACTTTCATGATACCTGACCTTTATATTTTATAGGAATTTCAAAACATTTGGTATACTTCTGACTGAATTAACAAAGCTAGTGCTAACATGATGATGCCACACAGGCTTACCTACACAGGGACCAGGTGCACTCTATACTCATCCCCCCCAAAAACAAAATAAGGGTTAATTTGTTTGGGGGTTAACTTCTGACGTTTTGATTTGGCTCATTTGGCCGAGACCAAAGCTGGTACAGGGGTGAGAATTCTGCACGGATCGGCGGTTTCCCGCATTTTTGAAATATTTCCCGCCAAAAAATCGACCATAAATATAATCTCAGGATGCCCACGGGTGGCTCTGAAATTGCTCAAATTTCAAAATTTTCCATTTTCCGGCTTTTTTCTTTCTCTTGTTCTCATCCACGAAATTTTCTAGCCCGTCTAGCTTATCTCATGCATAACGGTAGCCATACAACACACAGCAACAGCATTTAATGTTCTAGCAGATTGTTTTGGTTTCCGGTGACCCTGTGATCCGAAGCCTTTGTGGTTCTGACTGGAAAGACACGTAATAGTTTATAAGCACTTATTAATTATTAGTTTAGGTAAGTCGGTAAACAAATTATATTTATGTGGCAGTGTAATATATTCCATGCCACCAAGGAAACACGTCTCTGATAGTTATTTGTTAACCTCCATCATTTAGCCAAGCCATTTGTGACATTTCCGGCACCGGCCGAAAACGGATTTCCTTTTATTATCGTACGAGTCGTGTTTCCTTTTGCTGGTACACCTTTTAGTAAGGTACACTTGCTTACAGAGGGCAGATGATCGTCGTACAGTTGTTCTTGTCAGTAAGTGTGACGTGTCAGTAGCCAATGTTCGATGTACGTGTTGAATACTCAACACAAGGTATGCGCATGGAAGACGACACCAGCCTTTAAGCGAACCATCCTCCCCATCCGTCCGTCTGGTTTTGGTTGTCGCGATTTCAATTAGGCAGAACTAGAAGTCGGAGGCAAATTGGTTATTACGTTCCATTTTGAGTCATTCCAGACAGAAGAGATGACGTAATCTAAAAGAAAATATTGTTGTGTCAAAATATAAGAGCATGCTGGGATGAGATTTGTCAAGTTTTGGGATAAACGTGAAAATATTGACGGGACGAGTCGTAAAAAAACAAAACAGATTCTAAACTATGGTCTGTTGAATAGATTGAATTGAGAATAGGTTTGCCGCAGGCTAGCGTCATCTTCCGATCGCATTCCTTCAATAACCTCAGCATTCCAGAGCGAGTGGCACGTTTTGACGAGGCGGAGGCATCGTTACTGATAAAATATATTGGTAAAACCAATGTCTGGGTGACTTCTGTCTCGCGTAGTAAAAGAGCTAAACCTCTACTTGTACTTAAAGTTGAGCAGATAGAAAGCGTGTTTAAGGCGACGAGCAAACAGAAAGCATGGGATCACTTCTCCAAAGCTCAGCGTAAGAATCTAGACCTGTGGCGCAAACAGGCAAAAGTAAGTTCGCTCTTGTGTTTTCTCTTGGGTAGTAGTACTTTTGTCGCAGTTTTTGTTGCTGTTTTGTTGGTGTTGTTGTTGTTGAGGTTATGCTATTTGAGTTGTGTTTTTCCATGTTTCCTTGCTTGGTACAGGACAGATATTCAATCTATGGTGGCCATAAATTAGCGAAGTCATTCTCTGCGCGATAGTTGAGGCACTGAAGTTGATTACAGTAGAGTTTAAAGCTAATATTTGCTGTAGTGATTGCTTAAGTTTGACTGTGCACACACATCGTGGAATGTACATTATGAATTAGCAAGCTTTGGGGCAGTAATTTATTTCGATGTTTCGGTGCACTGTCGGTGGAATGGTAGACCCGCAATCTGAACGAATCAAAATGATTAAAATTCAAACTTCTTGTCAGTGTTTTGGCTTGGTTACTGTCCATTCATTGCTGCATGATGCATAAATTCTATATTTCCCACAGCTTTAAAAATGTGCTGTCCAACGTTTCACTGTTGGCAGTGTAAATTAGTTCCCCGACCTTCCACCAGTTTATACAGTAATAGGCAGCACTGTAATATTTATGCTTATGTCCGGCTGATAATGATTGTGTAGTTTTCAAAATTAACTGACCTATGTATATCACCAGAGTTACTTCTTGAACTCCTGACACCATCCCTCACCCCAAACTTCTCACTGCATTTTCTTTATATATATATATATATATATATATATATTTGTATATCACACACATACAAATAAAAAAGTAAATGCACACTTCCAGACACACACATGTGCACACACACACACACACACACACACACACACATATGGAAACACCTGAAGTTGATGTGGCATGTTGACCACGTTCATTTATAAGGTAGTTTAACGAATGTACAGGTAAGTGTGAACAGGTCCTGATGGCCACAAGGTAGGTGCATGGAAGTAAGCAAGGAAGGAAGTAAGAAAGTATGAACAGAAGGAAGGAAGGAAGGAAAATGCTGAGGCATGTCAAAGCTGTGATGCAGGAAGAGGATTGGTGCCAAGTTATGACTGTGATTTCCACCAGTTAGAAAACATTAACACCTCTTGGATGAATCCAGGTTAATTATTGAGGTCAAGGCCATGGTTCAGGTTATTTCTCGGTGAACTGTCATCATGTTGGTGTTCTGTCGTTGATCATCGCTTATGCCTCGTGTGAATAAAGAATTCGCATTTAAATTAGCAATATATCTGCTCAGACAATCCATGACAGTTCCATAAAAGTGTTTTATTTGTGAATGCATGCGTGTGTGTGTGCGCGCGCATGATGCAATATGTTTATACTTGAATATTGTGTTTTGTGGAATACAGGAAATTGTGGATACTGAGAGAGAAGAATTTCTGAATGAGCGGGAAGAGGCTGAAATGGAGATGTCGGACTCCGAAGATGCTGAGGGCTCACAGTCGGCCAAGAAAAAGAAAATCACTGATCCTACCGAATGTAAGTGACAGAGCTCTTAGGCATATTTCAAAACCTGGAAAGTCATTGGATTTTGCGATTTTAAATCCATGGAAATGTTCTGGGAAATATCAGAAGTCCACTTTGTCCCGGAACAATGCTATGATTTCTCCAAAATTCTAAACAAGAAGTGACAAGCAGCAGCCTCTGTCCTTTTTTACGAGTTAGACCTTCTTGTGGAAGTTTCATTGTTTGTCTATCGTTGCTTTCATGCTTTGACCTATTTCAAACGTTTTGTTTCCATCCGCAAAGTGATGTCTAGAGTACGCTTTTCCAAATAGAATGTCGTTGGCCAATGAAAAGAAAGAAGGGCTTTTATACTTCGGGTCACAGCCGGGTACAGCCCAGAGCAGCAGAGGCGGAATTTCATGATTTTCAATGTATGCCGGATTCTTGTTCTAAACATCTCAGTTTGAATGACGATCTACGGCGTAATACAGTTGGAATTCAGATAAGAAAATGCTTCTAGTGATACATTAATTTCTTGTTGTTCAGCATATTCCATTATTAAATGTTGTTATTCTCCAAAAAAAATGAGAGTAAATATTTCTTTAGGGAAGTCTGCTAGTATCGGTTATCGCTCAAAAATTGAAATGGCGACAGACAGGATTTATTTACATTTTAAAATCAACTCATGGTTCGCATTAATTCACAAGAAATAATACACAAATGCAATATATCAATGCTGGATTATTGCTCTGTCAATCAATAGTTTTGTATAAAACAATATGTCTCTGATTTGATGAGTATTTTCAATGCAAATAGCACACACGTTTGTTTATTAGAATTGTGCCATCTATACTGGCGCATTATCACTGATGTGTCTGCTGCTAGACAGTGGTGAACGTTCTACACAGAAAATGACCACAACTAAAACAAATCGTTGAAGATATTCCTGAATTATCCTGGTAAAATGATAATATTACAACTGCCTTGTCCATTTTCGATATTATTATAAATGGCCAAAGATGTGTATTGAAGAAACACTATGGGAAAGCCACCGCCTATACGTAAACTTTCGCTACGAATACGGCAATCCGCTTGTACACGGGAAATGTGTTCTGTGAACTACCACATAGAACTTCCAATTTAATCTATTTTGTTTACTAAATCAGTCTTCTTTGAATAAAAATATACTAAATATCACCTTATCTTTCATTTTCCTTTACTGACTGTTGAAATCGTGGAGTATTATCACCGGCAATGATCGTTAAAATATACAAACAAATCTTGTGTACACACTGAAAAGGAACGGTGATCTAGACTTTGGGATTAACAGGTCGTGTTTATGACCCGATTGTATTAGTTCAAAATCCTGCTGTCACTAGCTTAATTGGCAAGGTTCATTATCTGGCTAGTGGATGTTAGCTTCGTCAAAGTTTGGATTGTTACTTCTGGGTATAAATGTCACTTTTGGGGTTCTGATATTTCGGCTGTGCATCGGTAACTCGGTTGGTAACACGTTTTCTAGTGAAGTAACCTTTGACTTTTCATTCGGTTCTAATAGCTGATGATGCACGTGATATTGTAGTCTATTATTAGAGTGCACCTTGCAGGCCAATAGCTCTGACTTCAGTATTCAAGGTTTCTGTTTGGGTCACCTCAGCCTTAGTCCATATCAATCTAGCCTCTACCCACTGACCAGTCCAGCTTGGGTGTCCCTAACAGAAGCCAAAACTCCCGTTGACATGGCTTTCTGGGTCGCCGAGACATACAAGCCCCCTCATCATATCAAGGAATGGACTATGAGGGGTGACCTTTAATTATCAGCACTCTTATTTGTTCCCTATAAATCAATAGACCGATCCAGGCGAAATGCGTTGCATCGGTTACCAACTGCGGTCATGGGTTAGAAACAGCTATGGCACCCACTGTTAATACGGGATGGCATCTTTTCACTAACGGTAAATATTGGAGATCTTTCAGCAAATTATTTCATAATAAACGGAGGCTAAGATTAGTATTTCAGTTGAACGATTGTGTCTTTCCAAAGGAATTAACACATTATTTATCAGGATATAACTCGATGTTTGACTTTGAGCGGACCGATTTGTCGAGATGAATGACACAGCTAAGCCTTAGGTTTTTATGCTGACTTGTAGGGAATTGTTTTAGCGTGGGTTTCAATAGATTAAATAAATCATTTTAAAATTAAACTTTTAGCTGAACGTAAATTGATTTTGATGAAGATTTTAAAAATATTTAGTGTAGAGCCATTCCTATTAAATGCAAAATTATGATCCGGAGATCACATACCCTAAAAGGACTATAAACAAAATTCAAATATAGCTGGTAAATAGCTTAAATACAGCTTTTCAGTAAGACATTTATCGGCCACTACACACATAAATTGCAATGCAACATGGTGATTCTTAGACTTTTAACCAGAGACTGTAGTGTGAAATTCAGCCTCATGGTGGTGACACGTGTAATTGAATCGGTCTATTGAACTGACCTTTTCTAATCAAACATATCCTGTAGTTTACACTGGAGTGATGCTGATGTCACCAGAGGTGTGTGAAAGTTTGGTTTTGAAAGTATCGGTGATAGATTTGTAACAGTATTTCTAATTTTTTCCAATATCAGGCATAAGGTGACAGCACTGCTGCTACCGTTAATTTGCAACAGTTCATTTTCTGTTGCTAATACTTGCGTGACGGGGTGGAGGTTAATTGTCTCGTATGATAGTTAGGTCGAGGATTGGTTGAGCAGTTAGTAATTATATTGCTTGCTTAAATAGGTTACTGTGAAAAAGAAGTCTCCCACCGATCAGAACGGACTGCATCAAAACTCTGTTAACGGCATCGGATGCATATGTACACTAGACTGAATAATCCGAAGTGTAAAATAATCACAATAAATATACAACTCATGGGATTGATAAATATATGTTTTTATTTACGAGTATCACTACATCCTAAAGTAATTAGCATATTATTATACTTGACACTGATATGAGTATTAGTTTTAAATATATGACAGTTTTTGTCTAAGTTTCCTTAATGCTGCGTGTCATTTTTATGACACATGTCGGATGTCTGTTCCATTTATTCATATTTTCAATTGCTGTTTTTCCTAGATCCTAATTCGTACGAGGCATTCAGTGTTTATAGTAATTGATGATGGACTTTTCTGTTTAATTAATTGTTCAGATGTTTTTAATGAAATAAAAACACATTCACTCATCCGACTGTGATAACAGCGAAATAATTGATAGCACATTGGACCACAGGTCACTACCACCTGAGTGCGAATCTTGGTGTGGGCATATCTGAAGGGTGTTTCATCACCGACTTTGCTTCATTACCTTTGGAGGCCGCTCGGCCCATTTAGCCTACCATCTGCACAAAAATGGCTGTAAAACATCAATCAGAATCGTCATCGTGATCCATGATCTTTTGTTTCGGCTTGGTTTATAAATCATGCATTTACATCACCAATCTAATAGACAGCACGAGACACCGTTTTTTACAGATGCGCAGCAAGCCATGATTGAATGGCAGATGAACCAGTTGAAGGAAGAGAACGACTCCCTGAAGTGTCAGCTGGAAGCGTACAAAAATGAGGTGGACCTGTTAAAACTGGAGACGAGAAACACGGACGACACGAAAGACAAACAAATCAAGGCTCTACAGCAGGCGCTGCAGGGTATGCAACAGGTAGGTACGGTGATCCTGTCACAACGATGTGGTCCTTCACAACGTCTCATTTGTTTTGGAGAGTTTGGACCGTCCCTTGAAAATACCGTATTTCTAATACTTAGGCATTAAATGACTCCAAAACTACTCGGTGCGTGGTTGGTTTTTTAAAAGTAACAAGTGTATTTTTTGATATTCGATCGGTCACTGTTTTTTTAATAATACCCAAATCCGAATGTTCCAAGAAGAAAATTGTCTTCATAATCCTAAATACACATGTGGTGCATGTAAAATTTAACTGGCAGCAGTTGTGTTGTGTTAAACATCGGCATGGGTGATCAAAGCTTGGTGAATGGCAAATAATTCTAGCGAGTAATGTAGTAACGCATATTCATTTACTCTGTTAAGATACGGTAAAGCAATTTTATGGAATTTTCATAAACTAGCGCATTATTCCATGTATTGCACGCATTCTTTTATAATGCCCATCCCCTTTTGATCAGAAAAGGTCTGGAAAAACCTAGTTTTGGTCTATAGTGTGCAGGAGAAACCGGGAAAATCTGCAGCTGGATGTTAAATATATTTATTTCCACGAAATAAATTGATCTGTTGCCAAACGAGTAGTAAATTGATCACAACACCGTGGAGACGTCCTGAGACATTTGGGCAATAATTGTGGCTGGAAAGAGGGAATAATATTGATGGTGGTCACTTTCTTAATGAAAGCTATGTCACAGAAATGGGGACATCTCTATGCATACCTGATTTGTCCCACCTGACATCGGCGGCACCCCTATGACGTTGACACAGAGGTGTGCTGAAGGTGAATAGTATGCCTAATAGCGCTCACTTTACAAGTGCATAACCCATATTATACACCTCCCGATGTTTATAAACATGGCTTTGTACAAACTGTGGAATACACAGAAATTTCAGAAATAGATGAATACACACTTAATACAGTACCAGTAAAACTTTAATCAAATATTTTATTAGATAATATTGTATAAGAAAAGGTACGATCAAAGTTAACAAACTGGAAACATTGATGCGGTTAGTCTAGTCTGTTCATGTGACAATTGATAATCCAATCACCTTTGTCTGTCACATCGGGCTCTGTAATCATTTGTATTTCAGTTCACCGTTATTAATCGTGTTTTATTAAATATACGTATAATAAATGTATGACTAAAACCGAATTCTTAGTTTAAATTGAATTAAAATGATTCTATTGTGTTATCTACACAAAAATACAACATACAGTAGGCCCCCATTATAACACGGTCGTCGGGATCTACACCCTGTCGACCGTGTTGTAGGTGGACTGCGAAGCGACGCAGCATGGTCTGGTGTGCGATAATAGGGAGTCTATTTATCCTCCTATTTTTGCACCATCCTTGAAAATTACACACAACTGCTTATTTTATAAATGCTCCCAGTAATTGTTTAATCATTTGTTGAGTTAAACATAAATGCTACCTTGGGGTTTTGTGTGGAAATTAAACTGTTTCTGCAAAATTGTGCCAAAAGTCACAGCCATGTTGGATTGGTGATATTCATCCATCAGAAATAGTACATGTTTTTCAAATGAAGCTAACCACTGGTACAATATAATCAGAACAGAGGTCTTTTGTACACAAAATATGATTCTTAATTGCAATAAACATACGCAATAGCTAAGAATTAACAAAATGATTCAAACTTATTTAGTGGGTGGAGTCACACAATAAATGAGGGTTGTGATTGGGCTGTTTCTTTGGCTGATTGAGCCATGGTGGTGTGTAATTATGTAATTAAGTTTGTGATCACTAAATCTACCTGTGGCTAAGTTGTGGCCATTGGCTATGTTTTTACATGTGAAATACAAACCATAAAATTGCGTTCAAATTATACAGCCTGACATCAATTGAGTTAACAGACTAAGCCACATTTATATGATAACCCAATATCCAGTCTAGTTGATCCCTTCACTAACTACTTAATTATATCTGGTATGTATGTAATTACTACTTGTATATACGGCAGATAATCTACTAGTCTCTGATTAACCCTCTGTCCAATGTTGACAAATACATGTATTGTAATGTTGTTAACATGTGACTTCATTATCCAGTTGACATATCATAGTGTTAAAATGTGACTTCATTTTGCCTCAGTACAGAAAGTCAGTCTGAATTTAATTAGAAGCAGTGTTACACTTTCTCACGATAATAGTGTTACATCACATCGATACATAGCTGCATGTTGGATTAAATTATAGAAAAGATTGAACTAATACTGTGATTATTATCTGATATCCAGCCTTTAATCATGTATAAAGTTGGAAGGCCATATAATTCTATATGGCAACATTTTTACACGTTGCCATTAGAAATAAGAAATATGCGAAGTACAAAAGTGTCATCAGCAAGCTAACAATGCTGTCAGAATGCAAGTCCACTACACAAAATGTTCAGTGGATTCAGTTTCATCAGCATCAATTGAGCGAATATTTTCCAACTTTGTAAATATTCACACTAAAGTGTGCAATCTTCTAGGCAATAGTAAAGCTATTAGGCTGGTATTCTTTTATAGGATTCTCAGAGGGAGTGTTGA
Organism: Paralvinella palmiformis; assembly: GCA_025642065.1. Lineage (NCBI taxonomy): Eukaryota > Metazoa > Annelida > Polychaeta > Terebellida > Alvinellidae > Paralvinella > Paralvinella palmiformis. The sequence goes on along the minus strand of JAODUP010000414.1, from coordinate 242,897 downwards.
ATTAGACTATTAACTGTTCAGATAGACAATATTCACTTCACGTGCAGAAGAATGATAAATTCATTATTTTGCTATATTCCTAGTATTTATGTAGAAATTCATGTGTCAAATATAAATACTGAGTAGTGACTAGTGTGTTATGTAAAAGACGCAATCACTTAAGTGTGTTGAATGACAGCCATTAAGACTAGTAGTATTGGCTTATAGTTATAATGAATGAGGTTTTTACAGTTTTTTATGGTTTTTTTACAGTTTTTTTACTGTTATTAACAGTTTTACAAAAATATGTTTTTACTATATAAAAACAAAACCTGTATGTCTATATATATATATATATATATATATATATATATGTGTGTGTGTGTGTGTATGTGTTTGTGTATGTGTGTGTAAAGTGGGTTTGGGAGACAAAAACCTACCATGTATACTTGTGTACAAGTCGATCTTGTTTATATGAATGGTTTAGTATATCAGTCAATATTGAGGAAATCGCCTAACTTCAATTTAAGATGAGGCAGAATTTAAAACTTTTAAAATTGGGTGTTCTTTTTGATCTGGCATGTTGAAATGATCGAGAACGTCGAACTACTGGTAGAGATATCTGTATGTAGAACTGATTTCACAGCCGAAGACATCAGCGATATTTACACGTAAAATTAAGACACCCAATCAAGCTGAAATTGTTAATTATCGCTGGTACTGACAGCTTTATGTTTTTAAAACATCGAATGAAACAAATTAAAATACAAAACTCTCACTGGTAATTGCAAATTGAATAAACATGAGTAGATCTAACTGAAACATAAAAACAAATTGTACCTATTATCACTCACCAGACCTGACGGCTGTTTTTGGATGACTCGTACATAAGACGAGTCGGGGAAATGCATCATTTCAAGGATTAAAACCTCGTCTTATACATAAGCATGTATTTATAGTACAGTAACTATATATAGTTGCCTTGTAATATATACACAGTGACCTTCGTAAAACCTGTAACTGCGATGGATGTGACGTGTGTGTATTATGTCACATCAAGACATTTTATATGGCTATTGTAGGCAATCAATTTTGGTGGATTTTCCGATTACTGCATCGGATTCTCAAAAACACTATCCAAGTGCTAAGTCGGTGAGAATTTGGGCTTAAAGAGACCAAATGTTGTCTGTTTCTGGTCTACTTGTTATTCTGTATCACGAAGAATAATGAAAATCACTGTAATAATACAACATTGTATGATTTGTAAATGTATGCGATATGAATTGATGATATCGTGCATTACAATTATAATAAGTGCGAACCCTAATAATGCATTAGCGAATGGGAATGGACTCTAAACATATTGAATCAGCAGTGAGAATCCCCCCCCGGCGGATCGGCAGTTTCCACAGCGTTTTTGAAATATTTCCCCCAAAAATCAACCATAAACATAATCTCAGGATGCCTTCAGGTGGCTCGAAAATTGGTTAAATTAAAAAACTTCCCATTTTCCAGCGTTTTTCTTTCTCTTTGTTCTCATCCCTGTTGAATAAATAAATACAATTATTCTCTGTCATTGAATCGAAGTCATGTGATTCTTCATTTTGTTTCACACAGCAGCTGATCCAGGCCAAACAAAAGATGAAAAAAGACGAGGATGAAGTAAACAGCGTAAGTGTTTACATTATGTTATCATTTATTACCCATCTTAGTCTGGTCTAGACAGGAGGAGGATAAACATCGTGTCTTGTTTACGCACTTGACTTTGGAATGTGAATTCCTTAGCACTGTTACTGTCATTTTTCTACCACTGGATGGTAAAGCTGTTTGTGTCCATTTTAGAATGGGAGATTCTTTATAAATTACCTATCCATCTCTCTCTCTCTCTCTCTCTCTCTCTCTTTTTTTATTATATATATTTTATATATATATATATATATATATATATCTCTCTCTCTCTCTCTCATATATATATATATATATATATATATATATATATATATATATGTATACGGTTGGGTTTATACTGTAAAAATATTTTTTACATTACATTGTAAAAAACTTAATAAGCATAAATTACTATAAAAAGGTCAAAAATATAAAAACCATCATTCATTATAAACCAATTGTACTCGTACTCTAGTACATGTCATTAAACACATTTATGTGATAGTGTTTTTACTCAAACGTTTCAAACACACTTCGTTGTCCACTTTGGTGCGAATATTTCCCAAAGTGGAACATATTCGCTCAATTAATGCTGATGAAGCTGGGCATGATAGCAACTTGACGGCTAATTCTAGAAAGTCAATTTAGCACTCCATAAGATCCGAGGATCTTCCACCAATTAATTGGTGAGAGTTTGGTAGCAACATCGGTGAAAAATGTAGACGGTAAATGCGATGCTCGTGCCTGATAGTTTATCAGCGAGGCAATGAAACTTGGGTATTTCATGATTATACACTCGTTGGTATAGTGTATAATTGTTTTGCTGTAAGATCTTTGTATAAGGGATGGAGCATGTAGACAACTGTGTGTCCATCGGTGAGGGTCAACTAGACTGGGTTTTGGGGTTATCATAATGGGAATTAGTCTGTTAACTCAGTTGCTGTTTTTGTATTACAACCATGCTGTAGTAGGTGTAGTTTTATTGTTACCATAGTACTAGTTTATAGCTGGATTTTTTTTTAAATTGAGTTTTTTACCAGTCAGTGTAAAAAACTTTAGAAAACCTGTTTTCAACATGACATTAACAAACATTAATTAACGGTGTTAATAACGTCTGTGTACAAAACCTGCCAACCCTGACCTATATATTTAAATTATCATATATTAATTATGATGTGTTATATTATGGTGTATATATATTATATTGTTATATATGTGTGTTTCACTTGTATAGTTTACTTGTTCGTTGAGTTCCTGTGTTGCATCATTTGAGTTTAAAGAGGACTTGACTATGAAAAGACTGATCCAGGTGAAATACGTTGCATCGGTTACCAAATGCAGTCTCGGGTTAGAAACAGCTATGATGCCCATTTGTTAATAGGGGATGGCATCTTTTCACTAACAATAAATACTGGAAATCTTTCAGCAAATTATTTCATATTACACGGAGACTGAGACTAGTGTTTCAGCTGAACGATGGTGTTTTTCCAAAGGATTTAACACAATACTTATCAAGATATAGCCCAATGATTGAGCAGACCGGTTTTCCCAGATAAACAACACAGCTAAGCTTTAGTTATTCATGTTGACTCGTAGGGGATTTTTAGCATAGGTTGCAATGGATTAAATAAGTTATTTTAAAATTAAACTTTTAGCTAAATGTAAATTTATTTTTTAAATATTTAATGTAGAGTTTTGGGAATATTAATTTTACTTGTAGCTGGGAACCAATCATATATGTATCACCTGTATATTATTAAATAAATGCTTTTATTACATTAGAGTATTACCAGCCTTGACATTTAAATAAACATTGCACGAATGGCTGATTCAGAAAATAAAATGGCTAGTTCACTTTCAATACACGATATTATGCATAAATATCAATGTTACAGTAATAGGAATCACCCAGTGAATTATAATCTGTGTGATCATTGCTTAAATCCATTCACATCGTCATGTCAGATAGCAGAGGTTATACAAAAAATAAGTTTGAACTAGACAAGCCAGACCATGACAGCCATGGAAATGGCGCTGAAAGTTACTTTAGTGCCATATATCTATTGGATGAAGTATATGCCATTCTTATTAAATGCAAAATTATGATCTGGAGATCATATACCCTTAATGAACTATAAATAAATAACAAATATAGCTGGTAAATAGCCTAAATACATTTATCAGCCACTATACGCATAAATGGCCAAGCAGCACAGTGATTCTTAGACTTCTAACCTGAGACCGTAGTGTAAAATTCAGCCGCATGGTGGCGCCAGGGGTAAATGAATCAGTTTATTTTAACTCGCTTATGGCTAAAGAATGATGCTAACCTGTATATTACTAACCTCAAAAACCTCATAGTAATGATCAATGGGATGTTGCCATTATGATTATGATAATGTGTGCATGTAATTAATTGATTGTCATAATTTTATTATGTCAGAGTGTGTGTGTGTGTGTGTGTGTGTGTGTGTGTTTGTGTGTGTGTGTGTATGTCGATATACCTATATCAATATTATACTCACTGCCAACTTGTAGTGATTTAAAATAAAAATTAAAAGATTACAATGAAGGGAAGTTTATTTTTTTGCAACTGAACTGAAAATGGATCCATTTTCTCTCTCTCTCTCTCTCTCTCTCTCTCTCTCTCTCTCTCTCTGTCTGTTTCGCTCTCTCTCACTCTCTCTCTCTCTCTCTCTCTCTCTCTCTCTTTGTTAACTAAGAGTTTGTTAATTCCAGCTCGTGTTAATTTCTTTCTAGCTAAAAGCTCAAGTAGTCAACAGTAAGTCGGATAGTGACCGGGGTCCACCAGAACTGATGGTCATGTCAACAATGATCCAGGAGCGAGACGACCGAGGTGGTCACGATGATTGTAAGACGGCTAGTAATAGTACTGTAGACTCGTCTGGGATTGCGTCCAGTACACACTCGACTCTGGCTGAGAAGGAGGCTAGAGTATTAGGTAGGTCAGACCGAAGCATGTCTCGTATGTTAGGAGTCGATAGGTTGCTCACTTCAGGGGTATTTTTGGTCTAACTGGTAGCGTGTTGGATCACAGATCACTACCACCTGAGTTTCAATCTCGGCCTGGGCATATCTGGAGGGTGTTTCATCTTTGACTTCGCTTCATTATCTTTGGCAATTACAGTTAGCCTACCATGTGTACAAAGTGGCTGTAAAACATCAATTGTCAGCATTATGGGTATATAATAATTGTTGCTATTATTATTATTATTATGATATTAAAATAAGGATAAATCATGTAGTTCTTAGCAAATTTACAGATATTGGGTTCTTTAGGTCATCTGTGCAATATAGTATATAGTTTATAGTTGCACATTCTCAGTTGTATTGCGAGTAGAAATGTTCAACTTCCTCTGTCCAAACTTTTTTTAGCACTTCATACAAGATTCTAGAAGATTTATTGGATTTTTTGCTGACACTTATTTACATGTTCAAATTTATAATTAAATCTACATTTGTGTTGTCTCAATTTAAACCTGAATGATTTTATCAGGTTTGTCAGAAAGTTGTCGCCACGTCGTGCCTTAATTAGGGAAAATATTGACTAGAAAGGGTCATCAAAAGACCCCTTATCATTTTATAATTATATTTGAGTGGACAAACCAAGCATGTGTCAGGGTTCCCACGCATCCTGGAAGATAACGTTCATTTTCCAGGTTCTGGAAATGTCCTCATCTTTTACAAAATCACAAAACACGACCTGGAAAAGTCCTGGAAAAAAAGAGCTGCGAATAAATATTATGTCTGTAGAAGAAAACTCAATTATAGAAGTAAAAGAGTACTGTTACATAATCTTGATATCCTGTGTTAGTTTAAATTTAAATAAAAGTTGGGTGGATCAGACGAGGAGGAGACTGTACCATAAAAATATCTATAATACCTTGATTCAATATAATATGCCTTTTCGCACATATTTTGATTTATTACCTTTAAATCTTGTATACTTTGTCGTGGAATATGGTAATTTTGTTCTGGAAATGTCCTGGAATATAAAATTTCCTTGGCTGTGGGAACCATGGTATGTTGGTGGAAATTAGGAGACCATATTTTCAACTTATCTCAGTTGCTTGAAATATGGAACTTGAATTTACTCTTGGACGAGAGTTAAAAAATATTATTTCAGATGTTGTTTGTTGATCTAATTTTAGATGAATCATATAATTTGGCTTTAGTTGGCTTTATTTTCATTCTTGTGCCTAAGTGATCTGAGTTTATAACCTTGCTGGTAATTTTTTTGCGGTTTATTTCGTTATCTGATTAAATTGTTTGCACGGATGGTGCCAGTGTGTGTGTGCGTGAATTGTGCTTGAACTCGTATTTTGATGCTTTCATTCTTTGCAGCCCTATTGTCAACATTCCTGCACGTTCATCCGTTTGGAGCAAGCCTCGACTACATCTGGTCATATCTACAGCGTCTCGAGATTAAAGTGCGAACGAGCGAGCTCGAGGACCTACTCGAGAGATATCCGGGCCTCTACAAGCAGACCATTTACGGCGTTGGGGCTTCCATGGAAAAGCGGTGGAAATTCATCGGATTTGAAGTGGAGCCAAATTCGACGATGACATCACTATGAAAGACGAGATACTAGCCTTTTAAAAAATATATCAAGAGTAATATATCACAGCTGTACAGTTATTTAATGCGATTACTTGTGGGAGATCCTTCCTGTGTTTGCGTTATTTTTTATGTTTTTGAGAAGTGCCAGGATGATGGTGCTTTGGTGATATTACTGCTTCGCAGTCAGAAGATTCCGAGGAAGTCGCATCGTGGAGGCTCAACCGCCGGCCAGTTCCGGCAATTCGTGGCCAGTTGCAAAACAGCACGGCCTGCTCGGGAAGGCCTACGATGTCTAATCCTGAACTTCGGCATTTACGCGTCTAGAAGATTTAAGGCTTCATCTCCGGATGATCTTCGCTTAGGAAGAAGTTATTGGATACTGTTAAGTTTGAGTGATTGGAGTATTTAATTGTTGTGGCTGTTGGAGAGCAGCGATGCATGGTCAGAGAATGGGAGACTGGTTTTAGATAGGTGGTGTTAGTGTGGAAGATATTGATAGGTTTTTATATATGCATGGTGTAACCAGTTGCGGGGGGGGGTGATTGTTGTTGTTTTTTTCCACTTATTTGTGTCACCGAGGTATGTATGTACTCGAAACGTGGTAAAGAATTCTTGGCTTTGGAGCCGAGTCTGCTAAGTGTAAACATGGTCAGGAACTGTTATATATCCAGGGTGTTATATTGTTATTTTGGCGAGTAGAGCATTTCATTATCCCAAATTAGGGTTTTTAATTGTTTATGTGCGCGTGTGCACAGACACACAGACAGACACACAGACAGACAAAGAGAGTATTAAGTGGTCTGTTTATTTAACTTCTTTTATCATTTTCGTTGTTAAGACAGTTACTTTGATTGAAGAATCATCACGTTCTGTTAAGGTATCCGAATGAAGACTTGGACCGTTATGACGATTTTTGGCATGTGTGGGTGTGGCCGTTATGATGGCAAGCGTTCAGCGCCTGCTATAGTCTGCTATAATGAATCTCGATCGTCTGTTTTCTCTCCAGATGATAATATTTGAATATAAAATAAAACGTAAGACGTCAGCGGCTGGTTTGTTACGTTCCGATGTGTGTGTGTGTGTGTGTGTGTGAAAAGGCTTCGCTACAGATAGCAAATATAAAATGTAAATGTGCGGTCACTTGTGCACTCGATAAGTTAAATAGGCTGATACTGAGGCGAAGTGAATGATGTAACACCCTTCAGACGCAGCACCACCCGGCTTCGAACGCGAGTGTTGGAGATCTGTGGCCAATCGCTCTACCGTACACACCACCATTACAGATCATGTTAAATTCGTATTTTCCACGAATACGCGACCGATTCATCAGGGAACAGCATTTGGAACGGCGATATGTCTAAACGGGGCACCGATTCGCTCGCGGGCTCGTGTACTTAATACTGCGTACGTGTAGGTTCTCCGTAGTGGGCACACACATTCATCCGGACTCGCTGAACACAATACGGTTAATAGACAGTGCTCCGGTCGGGTAGACAACGTGAAGACGGTTTGATTAGAACATCCCCATCTGTTGATGTTATCTTTATGTAAGGTACTCGGATTACATATCAGTTATGGTATGCGTTACGTCTCGTATCAGCCTGTTTCAGTCCTACTGTTGTAGAACTGTACGCCTATATCGTCTCATTTTCCTAGGTCGTAGCTGCTCAGCCACGTGTCTCACTCACTCACTCACTCACTCACTCAACGGTTAGTCATTAATTCGGCAGACTATGGTAAGATTGAATAACATTATGGAACCTTTCGCCGTGGGACTGGTGAGACATTACACATGTCTCGGCATGAAAGGTCGCCTGTCTTTATTCAGTCCCCTGATGAATCGTCCAGAAAATTAATTCACGATTCGAGATTCGCTGCGCCAGTGGCTTATTCCACACTGCAAAGAAACACACACAAACACCCCCTCCCCCACACACACCATAGCTTCCCTATAAATGAACAAGTGCCATTTGTCTACCTTTTGTATAATATTTCAGGTGTGGGTGTCGTTACCATGGTGAGATATCATTTTGTGGCCTTCATTCACCGAAAAGAGACATTGATTATATTTCGCTCCACTTTCGCTCCCCCCACCCTCGCCTCCCACTTTTGGCAAGAGACGGTTTTTGTTAAATATATATCGCTTTAAATGTGTACCGAAGTATAATCTTTCTCTCAGTCTGTGCGTGCGTGTATGTCTGTCTGTCTGTGTGTGTGTGCTACGAGTTGGCGAAAATGCACTGGTACAGATAATCATCACAGGTCGGGATTACAACGTGTGGACTATTTATCAGGGCTCGCAGCTTATAATAATGAATTATCCTAAAAGAGGACTTGTCGAAATGCGTTACCGCTACGTAGCAGTGGATGAAATGGCACTGGCACGTATATACGGACAGCATCTCGTGCGCGGTTTCGCATGCGCATCCGGTGGGGTGTTTTTCGGTGGAGGGGTGAAGCTTTGTTTGTCATATATTTCTCGACATATTGCCGAAATATTACTTTAAGAATCGGTACAGGATATCGTTATATTAATGGTTATTAATAAAGCATCACGTCTAATGAATTTCCGTTCATCGAAATGGCTGGAAAACTGTTCATTTGTAAAGCGTAAGAAAGTCCTTTTATAAATCGTTATTGTCTGATGAGAAAGACGCCATTCTGGATACAAATCCCGATGAGTGGGTCACGATATATGCGACTCTGAGCCTGGGCCTGAGCTGCTCTGCCAAACAGTCACGTTGACAGAGCCTCGTGTGTTAGCGACATAATTACTGCCCGCTTCCGTGATACAGTAATCTGACTGATGCTTTGTATCACACACACACACACACACACACATACACACACACACACAGGGAAAATACATGTTTTCCATCCTGATGAACCGTCCAGATCACCTAACTAATTTCTTATTCGTTCTCCGAGCTAATGGCACACGCGTGCGAGCGTTCACCCCCACACGCACCCACAGAGAGAGGGAGAGAGAGAGTGAGAGTAGAAGCATGTTTGTCATCCTGATGAACCGTTCATACCACCTATCTACAATTTCTTAACTGTTTTCCGAGCTAATGACACACACACACACACACACAGTGTATATATGTGTGTGTGTGTGTCAGGTTACCCAGCGCCGCGGCAGCCAAACAATCTCGTCGAAGAGCCGACTGTAGGAAGCCAGAGTTAATGAGATGGCGACATGTTAGACGGTGCTGCCACCGACGGCGACACCGTCGGACTGTATCACTGACGGCGATATCATTAGACTGCGCCACTGACGGGGCGACGCGCTAAAGTACGTCCCTGACGGGGACACTTTAGACTGTCTCACTGACGACGACATGATTAGACTGCGTCCCCGGCTGCGGCCGTGTTAGTCTGTGCCACTGACAACAATATAATCAGACGGCGCCGCCGACACGTTAGACTGTGCCGCTGACGGTGACACGTTGCTAGTCATATTGTAATCACTCCGAAATCAAATATTGTTCCTCAAGTGTTTCCTCAGAGCCGGTCTCCATGGCAACAGTTCCCCGATGAGGAAATCCAGGAGCGACGAGGGTTCGGGCGCGGGGGGGGGGGGCCGGTTTCGAGGCGACAGGGTGAGTCGAAGGCGAGAGAAAAATGCCGCCCGGATCCAGGAATGACATTAGGTTATCCGGAAGAAGGATGATTGGTTTATTTCTCCGACACGACGCCTCACTGTACGGTAAAGTGGGAGAGAGCTGGAAAGGAGGTAAAGCTTTATGTGGACTGTTGATGTTTTAGCCTCTCTTTGAGGGATTATACGATGACTTGTTGACTACCGTGTTGTCTGTTATTGAGGAGAGTATGACCCACATTGTGGAGAGGGGGGGGGGGGTGGATGATGGCGGTGTGTGTCCTATAGGTAGTGGAGAGTGGGGGAGGGGGGGGGGGATCCGTCGTATAGAACGGCGAGAGAGGGGAGGGATACGTCCTGTAGGTAATAGAGAGAGGTAGAATCTATAGTTTGTGGAGAGAAGAAGAGAGAGAGGTACAAACTATAGTTTGGGGAGAGGAGAAGTGGAAGCTACAGTTTGTGGATATAGAAATCAAGATTGGGGAAGAGAGAGAGAGAGGTACAATCTATAGTTTGTCGAAAGAGAGAGAGAGAGAGAGAGAGAGAGGGAGTTACCAGCTATACTTTGTGGAAAGAGAGAAGAGAGAGAGAGAGAGAGGGAGAGTTACCAGCTATACTTTGTGGAAAGAGAGAGAGAGAGAGGTAGAATCTATAGTTTGTGGAGAGAAGAAGAGAGAGAGGTACAAACTACAGTTTGGGGAGAGGAGGAGAGAAGTGGAAGCTACAGTTTGTGGATATAGAAATCAAGATTGGGGAAGAGAGAGATGTACAATCTATAGTTTGTCGAAAGAGAGAGAGAGAGAGAGAGAGAGAGGGAGGTACCAGCTATACTTTGTGGAAAGAGAGAGAGAGAGCGGTAAAATCTATAGCTTGTTAAGACAGATAGAGAGGGGGAGCGATACAAGCAATAGCTTGTGGAGAGAGAGTCAGATAGATAGATAGATAGTTTGTGGAGAGAGAGAGAGAGAGGAGGAAAACAGGAAATAGCGAGAGTTACAATCTAAAGCTTGTTGAGAGGGAGAGAAAGGGGAGGGGAGAGGGAGAGGTACAAGCTACAGCTTGTGAAGAGAAATAGAGAGGGTGTGTGTAGGAAGAGAGTGGGGTAAAGCTATAGCTTGTGTTTATGGGAAGAGAGAGGGGGGGAACTATAGGCAGCCGATAGAGAGGCGTTCGATAATTTGACATCCAAGTCTGGTATAAACAAAGCCAATTCCATTTCAGTTTACAACTACTTTACCCAACCACCCATCTACACCCTAGATCCATAACAACCACCCACCCATCTACACCCTAGACCCATAACAACACCCACCCACACCTCCTGGAATGATTTGAACCATGTTTACTGTATATGGCGAAAGTTCCCTTGCCATGCCATAAGAATCAAGGAGTGAGCGACTGACTCAGTGAGCGACTGACTCGGTGAGTGGGTGACTGACTGATTAATGTAGAATTCCCTGTTTTTAAGACACGGGTAACATAGGACCCGATCCCACGACCGGAAGACAGTGCTTCCATGGTCTAACGGTAGCGTGTTTAACCACAGATCACTACTACCCGCGTTCGAATCTCGGGCTGGGCATATCTGAAGGTTGTTTCATCTTTGACTTCGCTCCATTACCTGTTGACTGTCGCTCGGCCCTTTAAGCCTACTATGTGCACAACAGTGGCCGTAAAACATCAATCATCATCGACGACCGGATGGTCTGCGGCCAACAACACTCTCGATTAACCGCGAGTGTGAGTGTGTGTGTGAGTGTACAGCGCAGCGGGGCCTCCAGTTCGTGGAAGAAGTTGCGAGAATTCCATTATCTGACGAAAATATTGAATCCGTTCTTAAAATTCCCCTCCCCAAAGGTGAGATTTTTTCCAGGTGTACCATCGACCGGTTAATATTTACAACCGTTTTGGCTGCCGAGTTTTGTTGTATAGCGTCTAGGAGTGGCTCCTTCTAGTAAGGGAGCTTTAATGAATCTATACTGTTATTATTATTATTATTATTATTATTATTAACATGTCTGCGGCACTTTAAGTCACTACACATATCACTTACGAAATCAATAAATGATACTGTCTCGTCGGTTCGAAAAGTTGTAAATACAATCGTTGGCAATGGGATTAGTCGGGATATTTCTCCCACAATCTTGTCTCGTTGATAGCGCACGCTTGATATCAACAGGTGGCTCCGTCTGTAGCCAGACGTAGTTCATTTCTACGTAGAAACAACGTGACGTCGCGATCATTCGCACGAATGGCGGCGAAATTGTTTACGAAGCCGTTTAAGCCGCCGATGAAACATCATGTTTTATGAAGTTCATTTTACGTAGTTTTTAACATGTACAGTAACACCCCGCTATACGTCAAATTCGCTTTTACGCCACTTTCCTAGAGTAACATTTCAGTTTAGCGAACGCCATTACGTCCTACGTTACGTCACTCGGCTACGCCATCTACGTCACAATAAGAGGACGTGAAATAAACAAATTAACAATAAAAGAAAAAAAGAAGCTAAAACACATTTTAAATAGAATAAAAACACATTAAAATATAAAAGAACACATATACAATAAATTATTTACATCCAAAGGCATTTTTAAGGCATTAAGTCTAGTTACAATAAAAATCCCGGTTACGTCACGGCTTTTGTGGACCAATTAATGACGTCAGGCGGAGTATGATCGTTTCCAAGCGGTTTATTTTCCTAGACACGAGCGTGGACATATCTGAAGGTTGTTTCATCTTTGAATTCCTTTCATAACCTTTGGAGGTCGCTCGGCCCATTTAGCCTGATACCGTGTGCACAGAAGTAGCCGTAAAACACCAATCATCAATCCTATGCACTATATATACGAAATTTTACTTTTTTCTCGATTCGTGAAGGTTGAAATAAATAGATAAACATTGAGTATGTTTCGTTCCGGCGCCAGTCATGCTTCAAACGGTCGAGGGGTGAATCGTTAAGGAAACACCCGACAAAGACACGTAGGAGCTCGATTTGAACCCGCAACTCGAACATTTACACCGTCATGCTCGATCCACTGTGCCATCGCGGAGTAGCTCAGACAAACAATAAAAGAAATTATTATTATTGTATTATTATTATTATCGCTACTAATATCCAGACGAGAGAGACTATTCTGGATGTTGGCTCGAAAATAAACAAACATATTGATATTTGGCCGAGATTTTCTCACCAAAACGTCGCCGATTTCGTTTCTAAGCTAAACATCTCTTCGAGTTAACCGGAGCCGAGAGATCGATGCCTTCGTCGTCGGTAATCGACGTTTCTCGGATGTTTAATGCCCGATTTTTGTCCTTTTTATCTTTATGCCCTAACAAACTGACGGCCCGTTTTATGGCACTTAATTACGGACAATTGTCCATATTTCGGTTTGTCCTAACGATCATTGTGATTGATTTATTGTTGGTAAGTGGTTTCGGCGCGTTGAGGAGGGGGGGGGGGGTTGACAGGTGGTGCGGAGTTATGAGGGAGCGGGATATCGGGGAAGAGATGACCAACATTTAGACAGACACTCACTCACTCACTCACTCACTCACTCACCTACCTCACTCACTCACTCAATCACTCACTCAATTTCACTTATTTTAAATGAACAATCAACCAATCAATTAATCAATTGATGACATTTGCCAATATTTCTATGTTAAAATACATATAATATGTTGTCCTACTTGCCCCATCTATTTTTAACAATCTCCATACTTATTCGTGTGTCTACTTAACTATCTACTTATTTATTTGTTGATTTTTCTACTTTTTCTAGTTCTTTACTTTTCCTTTTTATTTACTAGAAGCGTGTCTCGTTATCTACAATAATAATAATAATAATAATGTAGATTTTGATAGCTGACTCTTACCTGTCTTTCTAGTTATTTGTCGGCTTGCCCTTTCTACCTATCTACCTGTCCACTCCCCCCCTCCTCCACCCCCACACTCTTACCAGACACCAGCTCTAAGAATGGCCACTTAAAGCTGACTGTTATGTTGTGACGTCACAACAGTAACACGACCAACGACCGTATTATCAGACAGATAAGTCGTTTATTTAACAATAACAACAATAGGTAACAGGTCCCACTCACCTGACACGCACACACACAGTGACACAAACACACACACACACAGAGAGAGAGAGAGAGAGAGACCTGCATACAACGATACATATATATATATATATATATATATATATAAACAAATGTCACAGATCACGTGATCGTGTCCTCAAATTGCATGCAGAATAAAGCAAAGATTCAAACGTCAGCAAACAGAACCCGCATTCTGTGTGTCTCTCTCTCTCTCTCTCTCTCTCTGTGTGTGTCTCTCTCTCTCTCTCTGTGTGTGTGTGTTCTCTCTCTCTGAGTACTTCTATGCCCGGGATGACTTAGAGTAGAACCTCTATATGCCAACCAGAGCCAACATATGACGGTTGTATTGGTTAACAATTAAACGTTTAGTACGGGCTCACAACGAAAATGTACAAATTTAAACTGTTGTTAAATTGCAATGTCTTTAAAGCTTTGAAGATTACGAAACTTGCGAAGTCTGAATGGGGAAGGGGGGGGAGTGGTTGGTGGTTGGTCGGGTGTAATATTTATTTCGTTCCGTGTCGCTCGTGTACTAAATACCTTTTTTATGCTGTTTGATATATGTGACACGAAGGGTTTATTCGGTAGGGAAATGATATGATTTGGTCGAAGCGTTTTGTTTATGGATGAAACATCCGACGGAGCTATGCAACACCGGGATTCGACTCGACGGCCTGAATGTCTGTCGCACAGTACGCCATCAATTGGCTACGGAAAAGGTGAAAGAGAGAAAAGGAAGGATCCAACTGGATTTGTAACCGAGAAATTATGTGCGTGTGTGTCTGTGCATGTGTGTGTGTGTGTGTGTGTGTATGTGAGAATTACCACCATAAATGTCTCAACACAACAAATAGCCAAATTGTTGTTATTGTTGTTATTGTTGTTATTGTCTCTATTTATCCAAATATTTCATCTGCCAAATTATTAATATATATAAATGAACCACATAACTGTCTATGATGTTTATATCAGAATGAAGATTGAAGGTGACCAAGATACTCCGGAATTAGAATTTATTATTTAAAAAATTGAATTGGAATCGATAAATTTTGAATTGGAATTGAAGTTTGGTACCAAAAAAATTGAATCCACAAATTAATTTTTCATTTAATTTTTAATATATAAATATTTCTTCCACGACAATTCTACTGGGAAAATAAACTACTCGGAGGAGGTATTCCAAGTAGGTACTCGGAGTAGTAGGTAAAAAAGGAGTCGGTAAAAAACGGAATCGGAATTGTAATTTGGAATTGGATTTGAATTGATAAATTTGAGGTGGAATTGGAATTGACAAAATGGAATTGACCCCGTCTCTGATACATATATATATATATATATATATATATATATATATCATGTTTTTGTTGATGGCGTTCTGCTACGAAATCCAGACAGACTGTTACCGCGTAGTACGCAGTGTACACACATACCGTACTACTTCTTCTGAAATCCGAACAATTTCGAGACGCATCCAGCCAAACCTATTCCGGATAAATAAGGGATATGTGATCTGGTATTTGTACGCAGTGGCCGGGTTGTCCGGCCAAGCGAGGTGTCGGCCGAGCGATGTTCGACTGTGATCGGTGTAACATATAGAAAAACAAACGCTATAAACTATCAAACTATTTATTCAGTAATACGGTCGGCTCCCTGGCCAATCATCCACTGCCCCCGGATTGTGAGATAAAAACAGGAAACCCCTCGTTAAGGCGCCAACACGAAGGGTGGGGGGAGGTACCTCGGCGGCAGTTTGCATGCATACCTGGATTAACATATATATATATATAGATAGGTAAGTAGATAGAAGGTAGGTAGATAGATAAATATATTGATAGACTGATTGATCGAATGGTAGATAGACAAATAGTGTGTGTGTGTGTGTTGTGTGTGTGTGTGAGAGAGAGAGAGAGAGAGAGAGAGAGAGAGCCAAAAGTGAGTTTTAATAATAATAACATTTCATTCATTTACAACAATATTGATTCGTTCGTTTGTCAATTAGTAGATTGCACGCATACCTTGATCCATAGAGAGAGAGAGAGAGAGAGAGAGACAGAAACAGACAGAAATGATAGAAATATAGATTAGACAGATAGATAAAGGAATGGGGGGGGGGGGGAGAAATCCCTTTTAACAATCATCACACAACCCGTGTATACAAATCACTGCTGACTGATCCGACCAATTTACCGACTCATCCGACCTTCTTTTTCTCACTCATCTGTCCCTCATCTTCGACTGATCCAAACGAAATTAAGCCCCCCCCCCAAAAAAAAACAACAACCCTCCCCCCTTCCCAATGGCGATTGGTCGGTGACCGAATGAATTAATTAATGCGTTAATTAACCGACTTGATGGATCTATTTTGTCATTTTGGCTGTCGTCTGCCTCCGTGCGTCGCCTTCCCGGTTCGCGCTTCCGGGCGGCGGGGTGTACCGGAAACGGGAGGGGGGGGGGCTCCGGCCACTCGTATAGCAGATAGCCGCGGGGAGGAACGCCGCCGGCATCGGGTCGGCCGCCCATGCGCATGCGCGTCCTCGTTTACATATTCAAGTCGTCATTTACATAGCGATGAAAACAGCACGCGAACGTCCTCGTTTACACATCTCATGAACACCGTATGAATAGTTTATATTTACATCATGAATAATAATATTAATAATAATTGAGTCTGTAATGAGCTCGCCCGCCGTATCTTCCGATAAGTCACAACATATGACGTAATGATTGATTCTGTCAGCATACATTAAATATGCATATATATATATATATATATATATATATATAGAGCCGACGACTAAGAAACTCTACCAACAGTATTACTCGTATTATATTTGTTATAAAACTACGATATGGGCGATAATAGGCAGTACGACGCCGACCGTCAGACAATTTCCTAAAGAGTTACAATAATTATGACAATGCTTTGGTTGGAATCGACGACTGGACCGTGGACGAGTACAGCACGGAGTAAATATGACAGCTGTCAATCACGCTCTCACACTACCTGTCAATCAAACATCAATCGAAGTCGGTGATGGATAAAAGGCGTGTGTGTGTGTGTGTGTGTGTGTGTGTTGTGTTAATATATTATATATATATATATATATATATATATATATATATATATATATATATATATATATATATATATATATATTATAGAAATGTTATTATTCAATTGTGTAGATGCGAACCCTCACTTGGTTGATGCTCCCGACCCACGGATACGAGAAACACATAATGATCATCATTCCCATCATCATCATCTTCATCCTTATCATCCTATCATCCTTAATGTCTTCATCATTGTCGGGGATAGAACTCTCAGACGTCACGACGCACACGCGCATACGGAATCACTACACGCAGACAGAGGGCATCATCACATTCGCGCTGTGTGGAGGGTGGCGGGTGGTGCGGATCTGGCGTGGCGCACAAAATGAGGAGGGGGTGGAGCGGTGTGGTGCGGCGGGGCGGGGTACCCGCAGGAGGACGGGTTCCCGCCCTCCCCATATATCGCGAGATCCGGTGCGTTGCGAGCGACGGCGAATGATGAAACATGCCTAAGTGACCCGCAGGTGGGCACCTACGTCAGACCAATAACCCTGTGATATGAAACTAGTAGCGTCACGTGTGCGACGTCCGGACATCCGGAAAACAGCGTAAATCCGGCGAGCAAATACGATATCCAGAACGTTGGCAGCGCTGACGTCCCGGATCCGGAACGGGCCGACGTCGCGTCTTCGGTGCGGTTCACGTGTTCGTCGGCAGGTGGCAGCACCGTTGCGTGTCTCGGCGTCGGGACGCCAGGTTCGACTTCGACGTCGACGCTGACGCCGACAGTCTTCTCCATCTGCGATATGCAGATGTTAGTCGTGTTCGTCGACCTGACATCTGTCGGACATGGCTGATGACATTTGACGTAAGAGACCACTTCCGGTTCGTCGACCCACTCCGCCGTACCGCTGATAAACTGACGTGGAATGTCATCCCAATCTGCAATGATAGATAATGATGATGTTAGGTGTCCGGTGTCATCAAAAGGTGTCATCTTTATACTACCCGGGTGTTCGGTTAATGGTGTATGTGTGTGCGTGTGCGTGCGTGCGTGCGTGCGTACGTGCGTATGTATGTTAGTCTGTCTATGTGTTTTCTAATGACACAGAAAATCATCCAAACACGATCATCA
Source organism: Paralvinella palmiformis (assembly GCA_025642065.1). Classification (NCBI taxonomy): domain Eukaryota; kingdom Metazoa; phylum Annelida; class Polychaeta; order Terebellida; family Alvinellidae; genus Paralvinella; species Paralvinella palmiformis. Next base: position 224,771 of record JAODUP010000414.1, on the reverse strand, counting down.
TCCAGATATATCAATCAGCAAAACACAACCATCACACGCAAACGTACTCCATCACCCAAACATAACCATCATCACCCAACATAACCATCATCACCCAACATAACCATCATCACCCACACATAACCATCATCACCCACACATAACCATCATCACCCACAACATAACCATCATCACCCACACATAACCATCATCACCCAAACATAACCATCATCACCCACACATAACCATCATCACCCACACATAACCGTCATCACCCACACATAACCACCATCACCCAAACATAACCATCATCACCCACACATAACCACCATCACCCAAACATAACCATCATCACCCACACATAACCACATCACCCACACATAACCACCATCACCCAACATAACCATCATCACCCACACATAACCGTCATCACCCACACATAACCATCATCACCCACACATAACCACATCACCCAAACATAACCTCATCACCCACACATAACCACCATCACCCAACATAACCATCATCACCCATACATAGCCATCACCCAAACATAACCATCATCACCCAAACATAACCATCACCCATACATAGCCATCATCCCAAACATAACCATCACCCCCACATAGTCATTAAACAAACATAACACGTGTTAGACAGAATTCACACGTGACGTGGCGTTGTTTTGCAAGGTCACGTGACAGTAGCGCGTCTCCTACAACGCCCGTTGTCAACGTCATATGGCGCCAACATAAAATACTCGTAAAACACCGACATGTTATACCTTGTGGTATTATCGCCCACTGTACAGTCACGTGATAGGCGCCTTGTCGTGGGGGGGGCATTGTGTAGATAGGATGACGTGTGAGATATAGTAATGTGTGAGATATAGTAATGTGTGAGATAGGGTATTATGTGAGATTGGGCATTGTGTGAGATAGGGTGAGGTATGAGATAGGGTGATGTGTGAGATGAAAAATATGTGAGATAGAGCATTGTGTGAATACAGGGTGATGTGTGAGATAGAGTGTTATGTGAGATAGGGTAGTGTGAGATAGGATAATGTGTGGGATAGGATGGTGTATGAGATAGGACGATATGTGAGATAGCATGGTGTATGAGATAGGACGATATGTGGGAGTATCGAATTATGTACGAGATTGATAGGGATATGTATTTTGAACCGATAAGTTAATCACGTGATAGAGTGTATTCGGGATTTAGGATTTGTAGGATTTGATATGTATGTAGCAAGTCGCCATTGAACCACACGCACGTGTTGTTTGTTGCGAGCTGTGGTATCAAATGGTATGTTTTTACGTGCTTCCGCTTTTTGTACGTAGCCTGCATGTAGCCGCTTTCCTGTGGGCGTGACATATTTGTCGCGTACGAAAAGCGAATTAGCTGGTTCCCACAGGCTGATGAGTAGACCAGACACATGCTTAGGTATACGCACACATCTATCAATATGTGGAGGTATTGAACATTTAATATTTAGATTAATGTATGTATAGTTGTATTTAGATTTATGGAGGTAGGTTTCGAAGGAGGTTTAGATATGTTGATGCTCTGTGCCTGTTGCCTCTTACTATGTACCCTAAAACACACACACACACACACACACACACACACACACACACACACACACACACACACACACACACACACACACACACACACACACACAGGGGTAGAATAGAGCAGAGCAACAATCAGTAGAGTGATAATCGGTAGAGCTACAATCGGTAGAGTAACTATCCGTAGAGCAAGAACGTCGAGGGTAAGACAAGAAAAACTTCACAGCGACAAGAAAATCACGAAATGGCATTAAATAATATTACCCGGCGAAAGTACCACGATATGGGAAGAAAGGTCGTGATATGGCAATAAGGGTTGTGATATGGCAAGAGAAGTCGTGATGTGGCAAGAAAGCCCATGATATGACAAGTAAGGATACACCGAGAACTATCATCGATAACCAGCCAGCGGCAGGCTGGAGACAAACATCTCCTAATGTACTCATCATAATCCGGGGAAGTAACTAAAGATCTCTTCGCCAACAATCAACCAGTATCCCCCCCCCCTCTCTCAGGACGTCGGTGGTGGCGCCACGTCGCGGCCACACTCGCCTCTTGTTTGGCGCTCAAACGGAGCACTCCTCTCTCTCTCCCTCTCTCTCCCTCTCTCTACGCCATCCGCTCGTCGAGTGTCATCTGGGTGGCGCATCAACAAACTGGCTTTTAACGCCGAGATAAGGCTCGGTTCTCGGGTGGAGATTTGAGGGGCTTTGCTGTCTTTTGTCGGCTAATGTCGCTCCCAGCCGATAGAGGGCAGTGTGTGTGAACGTGTGTGCGCACGCGCGGAAGGATCGTGTGGCGATTCAATCGGGGTGGGTGTGGTACTTTGTGAGTTCTGGATTAGTTCACAGTGTACTAATTGTCCGATGTTGTATTTAATAATTTAATAATAATAATAATTACAGGGTAAATTCTTTAGAGCTCTGGGGTTAGATTCATTTTGCGAGATGCTGTACCACCTAATCGGCTTGGAGCATTCAGGACACCGTCGAGCTAACCATTCAGCGAACAGTTTACTCGAGAACCTATCAACGCCCATTATTGGATCGCCTTACGTACAGAAAGGCCATATCCAGATTCCTAAAAAAAACGGCCATTGGAGATAGATCCATATTCAAATCCGAAATTATGAACCATAAACTAGAAATGGCAGAACAGAAGGCTACGATTAAAATTTTAAAGTTGTACTCAGCGGTGGATACATACGGAGGTGGGGGGGGGGACGTGTAGAACGGAGTACAGCGTTACACCAATTTCTGGATCACTGTACGCGCATCCGGAGCCGAGCTAGTATCTAGTACCCGAAAGGTGAAAGACGACGTGCACAATCTTCTAAAGATATCGGCCGAACTAACTCGAACTGATGGCACACTTTAAAGTGCCAAAGCACTCAGCCAGCTCGGCCACTTGACTTCTTCGGCTCCATAAATGAATTCTGGATTGTGGGAGTAAATAATATCCTCACAATTCGGCGGCGCCCCTCCCCCCCCAAACAAAACACAATCCCCTACCAAGTAAATAAATGGCAATTGGGGATAAAAACAGGGATCTCGGCGGGAAATCTTCTAGGAAGATGAGTTTAATTTGTCGCTGTTAGGGTCACAAAGTCAAGCACAATAATAATTAGTACACCCCCCAGGGGAGTCACCCCCCCCCCCGTAATTTGGTAACTTCGGTGCCATGTACTCGTGGTAAGAGATCCGGATCGATCACTGTTACTAAAATGAAGTATATTTCTTTTTAATTGAGAATCCTTTTTTGTATTTATTTCTCGGGAGCGGGATAGAGGATGGGGGTGTAATTGTGTTAAAATTGTACATTGACGAGGGAGCTTTGTTTTGTTTCAGAAATTTCTTCCATTCTGAAAAGTCTAACTTTCGAAGACGCTGAATTCGAGGATGATCTTGTATTTTTGTTTCCAACGTGGAACTTTGAAACCGTGTAGTTATAAATTTCTGTATAACGGACGAAGTATCAATCTGGATAGCTATTCTACATCTCAACAAGATCAAATAAAGAGGCGGGAGAGAGAGATGGTTATATAGATAGATAGATAGCTAGATAGAAGGTGCGACGAACGGACGGACACATGCACGCACGCACGCACACACGCACACACGCACATCGTGGCCAGGATTCACTGCATTATGTATAATTTCGTACGAGTTTTAGACAAGCCAGTGGGGCCGGGCTGGAGTGAGGGATCGCTTTGTTAAGGTTGTCTCTGGTCAAAAGCCGAACCTATAGCTACAGGACAACTTATTGGGAATACGGGATAATCACGCCAAAGACTTCAAAGTGATGGATGTAACATCCTACATACGAGGTTAATATTAGTATTGACTTGAAATCATTAGTATTGGTCAACGCCGCACCATAGAAGCATGACGCAATCTGTTTTCTGTCATGTTATTATTATTATTATTATTATTATAACTTGAATTCAAATTAAACCAAGCTTCGTATTCTAATTATGGTTATGGACCGTACTCGCAAGATACTCAGCTATGGCCCAGTCAACCACCGAGTACGTAGAACGTCACCGGTCTGTTGGCGGATTCGAACTCGACAACCGCCGACTTACAGTTCAGCGCGTGACCACCGAGCTACGACGACCCGGCCCTAAACACGAATGGATGTCGATCTGTGTTTCCTTTGTCAAGAGACATATTGCGATGTGGCACGGAGTGGCTATTGTCCGTGTGTGGTGCGGGTGATGGCAAGGGAGGGGAGGCGGGACGTGGTATAGAGAACGTGGCATCACCAGGTGACGACTACCCCCCCCCCCAACCCTCAACCTGCCCTATTGTCGCCATCCCGGCCGGGTCAAGGCCGTTGACGGGAGAAGCTCCTCCGATTGGCTAAACTGGGACACGTGGTTAATATGGCGAGCTTCATTGGTGGCGACGAGCCATTATATACACTTGTGTGAGGGACGAGTGAGACGTTACATATGTCGCGGCATAAAAAGGCGGATAACTGCGTTCTGTCCCCTGATGAGGTTTCCAGTGTTTACGTTCACAATTCGAGATTGTCTGTGCCAGTGCCTTAGGCCACCCTGCTAAAGTGTGCGCGCGCACAAACACACACACACACATATATATATATATATATATATATATATATGTAGAGAGAGAGAGAAAGAGAGAAAATGTGTGTCTGTGTGTCTGTCTGTCTGCGTGTTTGTGTGTGTTTGTCTGTGTTTCTGTGTATATGTGTGTCTGTCTGTCTGTCTGTCTCCCCCCTGTGTGTGTGTGTGTGTGTGTGTCTATCAGCGTGTTTCTGTCTGTTTGTGTGAGTTTATATATATATATATATATATCTGCGCGCGCGCGTGTGTGTGTGTGTGTGTGTGTGTGTGTTTGTCTCTGGATATGTGTGTCGTTCTGTCTGTCTCTGTCTGTCTGTCTCCCCCCCGTGTGTGTGTGTGTGTGTGTTCCATTACGAATGGTCTGTTGTTGACACTGTTCATAGCAGTCATCCAGACCTTAGCCTCTGTAAGACAGAGAAACACGAGCCGAGAGCAATCAGAACATATCTTAATACAGGCTTCTTGTTCTGATTACATGTAATCAATGCTTACAAATGGCTGGCTGGACATATCCCGCCCTCCCGGACACACACACACACACACACAGAGAGAGAGAGAGAGAGAGAGAGAGAATGTCATTAACGTTACCGTTCAACGGCCATATTATGGTAGACTAGATGGGCCAGGCAATCTTCGAATGCGATGAGTGGAAATGAAAGATGAAACATCCTTCAGACGTAGGCCGGTCAAGATTTGAACCCGGATGCTAGAAGCTAACCGCAATACCAGCTCGGCCACTTAGAGGTCCTGGTCAGATTAATGAATGAATGTTATATCAGGATCGGCACTAATGTCCATTAATCTTTATTTACGCCGACAGGATGACACCTGCTAGTGATACGAAGCGTTTTCTTGGCGTTTGTATGCAAATTAGGAGTACATGGGGAATCTCTCCTATAGGACGCCATCGGCGGAAACGGGGTAAGCGGCGTGGGAATGTGGTAAAATGTTGTACAACAAAACACCGGGGAAGGAGGAAACATATGTTAGGGCCAACACTCGAAACGAAAATAGAAATGGGGGCTTTTCCATAGGTGACGTCATCTTCGGGAACACTCGTTTCCGGTTGTGGTAGTTCATGAATATGGAAACGGTTATCGCATCCGGGCACTTGCTAAAATGTAAACATTGATCGACGGAAAAAGATCCATTTATTCTAATGGTCTCGGTCTTTAAAGCGTGGATCCTTCTGAATATGAGAATGACATCAAGAAAAAAAGACTTCCGGATTAGATAAATAAAACAAATTGTTTACATATCAATCTAACCAAAACAACAACGACAACAAGCACAACAACAACAACAACGAACGAACAAACTAAGCAACACCACATACATCAATCGGGGGTAAAGTGAGGCGACAAATTTCAAATTGTCTTTAGGGTTCTGTAGGGTTAATCCCCTTATGTAGGGCTATTGTCCTTACACCAATCAAAACGTCTAAGCAAACCATGGATCCTAGACACGTTCAGAATTGATTCCCCCCCCCCCACCCACCCTGATCCGGTGACTGCCAGGTTCGAGCCTGTTATATATATCCGGTTTCCTGTGAGGTATCGTGGACGTATTATAAATATTGCTGAAGGACGGAGATTTGTATATTTTGTGTCTCAGACTGAACGTCCAGTAATATATTTGTCGTTATTTATTGTGTCGATTGGAATTAAACAAGTAGTTTGGTGTGTTGTTGTTGTTATATGGTAAATGTGGCTATTATCACAGACAGACAGACATATAGATAGATAGATAGATAGGGAGAGAGGCAGAGAGAGAGAGAGAGACAGACATACATACAGACGCAGAAAAACAGACAGACAGACAGAAAGACAGACAGACATACAAACAGACAGATAGACAGACACACATAGACACAGATAGACAGGTAGATAGACAGGTAAATAAATAAAAGGGTCATACACACACACACACACACACACACGCACATACAATTATTATTTCATCTACTGAGTCCAACGAATGACGAATTTCCCCGATTTCTTCCAGAAACAGCCATTGACGCTGACACGGACAATGACACTGACGCCGACATCGACGATGATGGCACCATGTGAAGATACGACACCAACAATGACACACTGACGCCGATATAGCTATCTTCGACGTTGATATGGACACACCCCCCACACACACACTCACACTCACTGCCATTGACATCAACACCGACGCTGTAACAGCTACCGACGCTGACGTCGACGTCACTGTCGACCGACGTCGACAGTGACATCGACGCCGCCATGTTCTCACCTCGGCATATAAACGTCTGTTCCCCGGCGTACGTGTCCAGTAGGTGGGGTTTTATATATGGACATCTGTTCTCGACCAGCTCGCAGTACCTCGGACACGGCTCCAGTTGGGTGTCCTCGTGGTAGTAGGGTATCGTCTTGGAACATACCCAATTCTTGTACGCCTCCTGCAAGACAGAATGGACAAAATCAGTGTGTAAATAACGGCACCCGGCGGACGGCGCCACCGTCGGGCGTTGGCGAGCGGCGACGTGTGACGTCATCGAGTCGTAATCGAGAACGGCGAGGAGTCACGTCGATGACGGGGGAAAGGAGGAGGGGATGGGGTGAGTGGACGATGTTATGGGGTACGAATGTGACGAGGCCGTAGTGACTTGGTTTTGGATTCTAGAATGATTTCGGAAATAATGAAATGGGAGAAAGTGCGGAGGAGGGTGGGGGGGGATAAGGTAAGATGAGTTGGAGGAGGGGGAGGGTGATGATGATGGTATGATTTCGACATGTTTATTTATTTTTGTGTTGATAAGATGAAAGGATGTGTGTGTTATAAAGATAATTGAATTGCCAGCACAGTGTCTGTCTGTCTGTCTGTCTGTCTGTACATAAGGATCTAATTATACACACACACACACGCACACACACACACACACGCACACACCAGTAAACGGAGACCCATCCCAATCATTCTTCTTCCCCAAACCCAAAGTACCTCCCCGGGTTACAGCTTATATAACCTTTCCTTATACAACGATACATCGAAATCCACGCAATACGTGAAATACCCCCCCCCCCTCGGAGAGCGGCTCCAACCCGCAACCCCTCATCTACACCCGCCATCCATCCATCCATCCATCCGCCGAAATATCGCTCATCAAGCGGGCGCATTGTTTACATCCGGCCCCCGGGCCACGTGGGCACAATGCGGTGATCAAGATGGGAAATAGAACCGCCCGAGACAAGGGCGTACTAATCCCCGAAAACAAAGACGGAGCGGCGCAGAAATGCCGGAGACCAAAATGCTTTAACGACTGTCCTCACACGATAGTTTAACCTTCATTAAGGCCGGGTCACGTGGGGTGGGTTCATCCCGCTCTAAGATGGCGGCGCCAGATGGTGATGAAATCAGAATAACGGTGAGGCTGAAGTGAAGTGTTTATCGGTGGGAGTCGACCACGACGGGAGAGGGCGCTGTAGACGGGAGGGATACTAGAGGGAGCCACCGCACGGGGATAGAATACGATGCGATGGAAGGGGGCTGGTTGATTGTCTATCATTTGGCAATGTTATCCGAAGGATGTCTGTTTCTGTTAGTTAAATCCTAGTCGCGATCCAGATCGAGCGAATAAATGTCTCAGTTAGCGTTCGTTGACGTAAATATCCCCTTCTATCAATCAATCAATCTATCTATCTATCTATCTATCAATATTTATTTAGCTATCTGTATCCCGTCCCCGTTTTAATACGTTTCGATGCTGTCTAGGTTGTCATTATTTTCCAAACCGAATGAAAATATCACGCGCGTCGTATTTATTCGAAATCGATAGGGGAAATGATTTTAATTCTGTTTGCTCGAGGAACTGTCAGTTCTCGGTTGATCCTTCGGCAGCGGATGGGCGGGGGGGGGGGGGGGGTGATTGAGAGGATTTCCCGGGGTGTCCTATTTAGCTACGTGACGAACGATTGACTGATCTCTCTATTTGGAATAGCGCCTCATAATTAGATGGCACATCGTAATATAAACGCGATGCTGTTAAAGTTTGATAAACCAAGATCCACAAATTCAAACTAGGATCGAATATTTTGTAACCAGAATTGCTGCCTCTTCGACCCTGTAAATAAAATCTCGGGGCCCCGTAACCAGGATTGCGACATCCGGTACATAATAAATCAGGCCCAATAATTGGGATTGCTATCTTTCCAGAACATCCCATATAGGTTGGATGTGAGACTCCGTAACAATGATTGCTAGCTCTCAAACCTAATGCGATATAACTGAGAAACCATGTAAATAAAATCTTGGGGCCTCGTAACCAGGATTGCGAACTCTCATATTCTATATCTGGTGAATGATAAATCAGGCCCAGTAATCGGGATTGGTATCTTTCCAAAACATCCCTTATGATTGAGAAACCGGGCCATTTCCGGCCCTGGAACGAGGATCGATGTTTTTTCTTAACTCTACACATCCCCTAACCTAATCTTGTGTTCTAAATATTGTTTTAATTATTTTAAATAAGCAGTATTGTTATTCTGGAGGTATTATTATTTATTTCCAAGTGAGCGTCTGTTCCACGTCCATCCCTTGGGGATCTCCAGCATCCAGCACAAAGGTCAACTCTACTGGAAGCTAACATTAGTAAAGTTCTAGTTTGGAATATAAAATATTCTGGGTTCGAATCCGCCGATTGATGTTTCTAATTTTAACTGTGAGTGAACTGACGCAGTACAGTTGTGAGTGCAGTGCGCTATAGAGTTGGAGGTCATGGTTCGAATCCCAGTTGTTACCAGGGTCTTTTGGATGTTTCATCCAATCATCTCATTTCCACAGGGAGTCGATCGTCGACCGTATGTCGTAGGCACGAACAGTACCGAGCCTGAACAAAATCTCACTCACTCACTCACTCACTCACTCACTCACTCACTCAAACCTGGACGTTTATATCCTAGGTAACTAATGCTCCTCATGGAACGGATTATATAGGTATGGTATTATGACCTTGGATGGCTGATGTAAGTGTACAATTATCCTATTCCTGTGACACCTACATGAAAGGTCATATCCAGACTAAACACTTCTGCTTTTCAATTAATTCTTTACATTTGGTTTTGGAAATGAAAAACGAAACCGGAAGTGTCAATATTGGAATTGCCGTCACAGAGGAACGGAAAACCCATTCACTGTACAGTCACACGGAAGAGTAATTACTAACCGCGGCGGTTGTTGGCTCAGTGGTAGAGCGCAGAATTCACTTACGGATGAAGCTCGGCTTAAATCTATCTACTGGCTGCCCATCTCACACATTCATTCATTGACCCAGCCCTATAAAAACATTCTAATCATGCGTCGATGATGGGGTACCTCATCCAAAATTATTCGTCAGATGGCGCTGATATGCACCTGTATAATAGTAGATAGGTTTCCAAGCCGCTGAAAGGCTTTTCCAACATCTGATGCAATTATGGTGAAAATAAATAAATCTACCACGATTTAGTAATTAATTGTTACGGCGGAGAGATTGATTCCCAATTTTCTGACTGTTAAAAGACGCGTTTACTACGAGAAATTTGTTTTTACTGTAAATACGCATATATTCGCGTACAGTAAATCTTATCGTTTTGATTTATTTAATATTGGCCACATTTTAATTGATACCAGAGACCGGGGGGGGGGGGGGTGAGTATCCTAATGAGAGAAATTAAATATAAACTGAAGCAACCACATTAAACGTAGTCGTTTTGAAGACCTCGTGAAAATATCCCCAATTCATGTTGTGACAATATTATAGAGTTTACAGTAGCTCCCCTGAATGAATTACTTCTCCAGGGTCGCTTTTAAATGCATTTGGCTGAACAATTGCTTCTTTATTTATTTGTTGTTGTTGTTCGGATGTGGGGGGGGGGATTTTTGGGGGAAATCGAAAACTTTAGTAGATTCGGCGCGAATTGTTTATGGTGACTAGCCACACGATTAGCCGAGTTCTGTCGCAGCACAGTGGTATAGAGGGGTACCAATATGAGCTTGAACTGCAGTTCGAATCCACCAACGAGCTGCTTATATTGCATATATTCACTTGTTCACTGGCCCAGAATAGATGAGTACCCGGTCATGGTTTTCTACCAGCGAGGCAACGAGGGGAAAATTACGAACCGAAAAATAAATTCCGGGCACCAATGACGAGATCGAGCGCCCTGTAGCGAGGATTACTAATTAGTCAACGATACACTCGACCAATCGTAAATAATATCCCGGGCCCCGAAACCAGGATTGTTATCGCTGCGATATTAAAACGAGAGAGACTGAAATTCATTCTTAATCCTTTTAATCAGATCAGTGTTCCAGACATCGTATCAAAACAGCCATTTCTGGTAAAAATCTATTAACCATCATTAAATATTCGAAAATCTTTTTTTTGTTTTGGGTCTCCTTCGTCTGTCAAAGATTTTGTTTTAAATGGCGCGACCAAAAATTGACAAAATCAGTACCTGAATTATTATTCCTAGAGGAAAGTCGCCAGGTGGCGTTGTGATGGACTATCGTCGATTAGTGAACTATAATCCGTCGGATAGAAATATCATCGTTCTCGGCATCAGTAGTGGAGTGATGGAATGGGGAAGTTGTAGGCTTAGCGACTCTCTAAGAACACATCCCACAAGTACAAGTATGAGTTGGTCTCGAAACCAGAAATGGATATTTGCAACGCACTAATCTAATCACTGCATAGTGCTCAAATCATTCTACCGCGCTCGAATCACTCGCTGTACAGTATTAAAATTACTGTACAGTGCTCAAATCACTGTACATGGTTAAATCACTATACAGTGCTCAAACCACTGTACATGGTTAAATCACTATACAGTGCTCAAACCACTGAACAGTGCTCATATCACTGAAAATTGATCATATCACTGAACATTGCTCATATCACCGTACAGTCCTCAACCTCCCCCAAGTATAAAATCCTTAGAATGATCATCTTACGCTCAAAGTCCTTCGAAACTAAACATTTACTACCTCTAAGGATTCAGAGCCAAATGTTACCAGCCAATGACTACTCGGCTAAACATTTCCTTCAGGATCAATGACGGCGGGAGAACATGTGTTCTGGATCTGCCAATTACCGAGTGATGGGCTAATGACGATAGTTATCATTCCGGAGCCAAGACACGTTTGCTAAGGCGTACATCCAATGACCTCGCTGACCTCGTTGACCTTAATGACCCCCGCCACATAAAGCTGTATTTATTCTACCTCGATGGTGTTTGTGACAAAATACGGAAGGTGACAGGATACAGCTGGCGAGCAGGCACGGCAGCTCTCCGAATAGAGCAGCTGGTCAGGTCCAGCTGCGCAATAATTAATTGCCAAACTGATTGTAGAACTATCGCCATAAAACATAATCTGTTCTCTCTCTTTATTTCACTCCCTCAATTCGGGGGGTGGGGGGAGGGCGGTGTGTGTGTGTGTGTGTGTGTGTGTGCACCCTGAATCCTCGTTTACATTTTATTTTAGTAATTGAAAGATAACTACTGTATACTTCAGTAATGCCTTCCATCCATCCATTCATCCAACACATACCCACCCACCCACCCACTCACCCATCCATCCAGCTAGCCATTTATCCAGCCAGCCAGCCAGCCAGCCAGCCAAATATATATATATATATATATATATATATATATATATATATAATGTCTATCGCGCTACCTATATAACCACATATCTGCTTATCTACCTATGTCACAGCATATTTCATTCAATCTTCCACTGTACCAATATCCTCGCCTGTCTATAATTTTACCAGTCCATCAGGTAATACGCCTGCCTGTCTGTATGCCTGTCTGCCCTGCCTGTCTGTCCAGTTACAGCATGTCTACCTGTTAATACAGGAGTCGACTACCACATAAGACAATTGTATCATATTTTGTAATTAGTGTTCTAATTGGCCAGTCTCCCATGAGCATTATTATCGTCATGGTAACAGAACGACAGCTGATTGGTCAACTCTAATGGATAGTCCCCTGGTGGACATTGATCAAACTACACAGTCACCTGACTTGTTGTCACGTGATTCGTGTTTTGCGACGAAAACCAGAGGCTTTTATGGTTTAATTTATGAATCAGCGTTAGTTACTACAAACAAATATTACACTCACTCACTCACTCACTCGGGCCAGCTATATTGTACAAGTGTTTTACAATAGATTTCGCAGATAATGCATTTTATTGCGTGGAATGTAAACTTGTTAAACAATTTGTCTGTTGTCAGGTGAACGTCGATTAAGTTTAAATTATATAATACAGACAGACAAATAACAATTGCCTTATAAATTGACGATAAAAGCGAACTAAAATTGGCAGTAATTTGGCCTTAACAAGACTCGAGCAGCCATGTTTCCGGGCAGGCAGGCCACGTATAATGAAATATTCGTTCCCGAGACCGAACTGGCCTCAGGTAGGCCACAACAAGTTATGGCTAAATGGGCTGAGCGACCTCCCAATGTAATGAAGCTAAGTCAAAGATGAAACACCCTTCAGATATGCCCATGCCAAGATTCGAACTCGGGTGGTAGTGATCCGATGGATGGATGGATCGATCGATCGATCAATCGAAAGAGAGAGAGCGTCAAACTGATGACACATAAGGATGTTTCCTCGGGGATAAATCCCACAAACACGGTCATCTCTGGGATTCGAATCCTACGGTTGAGGTTTCCAGAGAAACGCTCTACCCGCTGTGCTATTCGAGCATCTGAAATCGTCTTAAAATGTTCATTAATTTGATGACGATTTGTGATTCTTCGTGCCAATGCATTCGGTCCTGTTCCTGAAACGCCCATGCGCGCACGCGCGCGTGCGTACACAGAGAGTGCACAGTTCAAGCGCGAAATCGCAGAAAACGTCCCGAGAATCCAGACTGCGTCGTACATAAATAAACTGGTAGACTCGATTATGTAAATAACTCCGCACCGGAACAGCGGAGAACTTCTTGTATGCGTCCTACGACGGAATGCGTGCGCATCTCGTTCATCAGCAGCTTATGAATATGCAAATACGACCGGCCGGTGCTCAATCACTGATTATCTGACAGCGCCACCTAGGACGACGGACCACTTAGCGCCGACGGTGGCTCCCCCACCGCACAGTAAAGCTAGATAATTCTTGTCTGGATTTGACCGATAGCGCCCCTAGCGGCGAGGATCTCTGGCAATCTGGATATCGCTCCGTGCAGCAGCGAAAATGGGAATTCATCCACCAGCAAAAATGTCTATCTACCTTTCCGTAAAAAGGTCTATCCGACTACCAACAAAAGGGCTTACCTAATAAGCTGTAAACATCCTTATTACCCTCTACTCAGCAAAAGAGGGAGAGGGGGGTCTATAAACTCGGAAGTAAAAGGCCCGTTTACACGCTATCAAAAAGGGCCAATCTACTCTCCGGTAAAAGGTTTGTCTACCCAACAGGAAAATGTTTACATTCCCATCATGAAAAGGAGTCAATCTCACCACTAATAAAAGGTTTATCCACGCCTAATAGTAAACTGTTTATGTTCTAACCAATGAAAGGTTTATTTACTAAATCAGTAAAAGGTTTATCTACCCAACTGTAAAATGTTTACGTTCCCAACAGGAAGAGGTTCTAAATTCCAACCAAATAAAAGGTTTCTCTACCCTCCGGTAAAAGGTTGATCTATTCAGAAGCCCCTCAACTTTACCTATAAAGGGTATATCAACCTGCAGGTGGACGGTTTCTCCAGCCACACCATTAAAAGCTTGATCTATCAACCGAGCGCGTGGCCTTTCAACCTGCCAGTAAACGGTAGTTCCACCCAAAAGTAAACGGTCTACCGATCAACCAGTAAATCATTCGCCCACCCAGCCGCGAAAATGTCCATTGACCTTCACCCTAAGTCAAGGTCATACATTGATAAATTAAATTTTAATTATAATTTAAAAAAAATGCGCGAGTCTCCCTAGACAAGCAAAGTCAGATTGTGATGTTGCGGAAGTTGAATGTTGGAATACAACAATAAGAAGATTCTCATTTAACAAAACTTATGTCTGATTAATAATTAAAATGTTATCTATATTTAATGAGGGATGGTTTATTGTGTTTTTATAAATGTTTTCTCTTTATTTATCAATTATCTTCCACAATGTAAAATATCTCCAATTACCTTAATAGAGCATGCGTAAGATTTTGATTATTATTATCATCATCATCATCATCATCATCATCAATCATCGTCATCATCTAAGACTCTCTCTCTCTCTCTCTCTCTCTCTCTCTCTCTTTTATATATATATATATATATATATATATATATATATATATATATATAAAAAACTGGAGAGACTTAACAGGTATTGTCAGTTTTAACATGACGCCATTCCGTGTTTATAATCATCCAAATTATAAAATAATTTATTTATAATCAACCTGAATTCGTGCGTCAAAAACATTGGTAAGAACAGACAGACTGACTGACTGGCTGACGCACACTTACACACACACACACACGAGAGAGAGAGAGAGAGAGAGAGAGACACACAGCAAAAGACAGACAGACAGACAGACACACACACACACACGAAGAGAGAGATAGAGACATACAGACAAACATACAGACAGACACACACACTCAGAGAGAGAGAGAGAGAGAGAGAGATAGAGGGGGGACGCCTCTATCGGTTTCCTATTCGCACAAGTAATCCTTCCATTAATTCAGAACGATCCAGAGATGACAGTTATCCCGATATCCGTATCCCACACACATTGGGACAGACTTTGTAACGACCATCGTCGATAACTGCGCTGGGTCACGTGACCTCTAGTCAGATTTATTGACTTCCGGCGAGGAGACGATCAACCAATCAGAGCGCGCCGCACAGGCGGTCTTGGCGCTATCACCGGAAGTGGACTGGCGATACGTTTTACACGCCGCAGACCAAATCCTAATGATCCAGTAGAGATATCTGGACGGTGCGTGCGCACAGCTTCCGTCGATCCGTGCTGACGGCATGAGAATGACACATGGCGCAAATATTAGTGTGGATCTGGGCCCTTCTGGATCTACGGATCATGCATAGAAGGGGACCGAATCAATGTCTCGATTGATTCGGAAATTATAAATATAAATTAGAAATATAATATCATATTTGATCATTTTACGTTCGTACCTATTGATACGGTTGACTGGGTGTATAGTGACGTCACGGCTGGGTAGGTGTTTATCTGATGGTTGTCAGATGGTTCATGAATTGATAGTGGTGATTGTGTGTGTGTGTGTGTGTGTCTGTGTGTGTGTGTGTGTCCAATTTGAGATCAGGCAATGGCACATAAGAACACGAATCGCGATTCACCAGGGGACTTCTCATACTTACATCTTTGTGGTTATATTTCACGGTGCCTGTCTGTGAGGGCGCGTATCTGTTTATCAGCGGGTGAAAGAGAATTATTACGTTTGGACGATTCATTAGGGGACAACCTAGTTTCCCGCTAAATGATGTAATCTCACACCAGTATTTTTTATCTTTATGGAATCTCTCTCTCTCTCTCTCTCTCTATATATATATATATATATATATATATATATGAGGTGTACACAAAATCCTCCGTCCCACCAATTTCCGTTGCTAATTAACTCACCAACAAGCTATTTAATTGGCCAGACTGGCCCAGCCACATATCAGATACACGAGGATACAGCAACATGAACCACAAAACCCAAATCTATCAAACCTCAAACCCCTCCTTCCTCAGCTTCCTCATCGACCAACTCTCAACCCCGTATTCCCTCGGGCCGTCCGAACTCTTCCCGATGTTAGCTGCTCCCAGCTTCCACCTTCATCATCATCAACACTAGCCTTGATATACTCTTCAAAGCGATTCCATAATTCTGGCCCAAGAAAGAAAAGAAGAAAAAATGGCCGATAGAACGAGGCCGAAGTTCTATAAAGTGCCTCGTTCTGACGTTTATTTCGGAAGACCAGATATTTTGTTGGCTGTCTGGTGTCAAAGAAATGTATTCCCAGCTCTCGTTCAGCCAGACAGCATGGATACAAGAATCGGAAGGAAGCGAATGGAACCCCCGAAGAACGCAGATCGCATGTCCATATGGTAGTAGTGTGTGTGTGTGGTGTGTGTGTGTGTGGCGCGCGCGCGCGCGCACACGAATAAAATAACCAATATGGCCCAAAGTTGGCAATTCACTCCCTTCGAACAAACAGACGAACAAATCGTACGAAAAATGCACATCGTCTGACCCTAAACGAATCTTAAAATTGCCAAATCGAACTGACCCAGTTACGCGCGCGCTCATTGGCCGAAGTCAGCCGCCTTGAACTACCCAACTAGGCGGCGCCCAATCATTGGTCGACCGACGTTCAATTCGTAACCGACCTTTGCTCTAGTCCGAGAATACACAATTCGGGCGCCAGCCAGGTCGTGACCTGGCCCAGAAAAGCGCCAGCCCGGGTCAAGCGGCTTACACGGAGTGGCGTCGGTTGGTAAATGAAATCTTCGCGGAGGAAAATCCTAAAGCATATTATTGTTAGCCATCGAAGTAGAATCCAATTTAATGCCGCAACCGATGTGTGGCCAATGAATTCTGCGGCAGAGAAACAGACGACCTTGTGGAGGTCATCCGCCATATATATATATATATATATATATAGGTGGTTGGGTGTAAAGATATATCCCCCGTTTCTATCACACACACACACACACACTATATATATATATATATATATATATATATATATATATGCGTCTATCTATCTTGTACAAGTCGCCCAGAGTACTACATATTACTCCCCCTGCCTCTGTTTCATGCCAAAACGAAGCCCCCCTCCCCGGATATCTAACTGTTTCTGGTTTTGATAAACGCGCAGCTTGTGCTCGAGTCTTTAAGATCTAAAGCTTGTTTCAACCAGAAAGCGAACAGCTAAATCCATTAGCGAGAAACACGCCGAAAGATGGCGCTCTTCTACCGACGCCTTATCATATCTTTCCGAGACGAAGTCGGCAGCCGTCGAGGAGACAAGATGGCGGATCTCAGGTCATCTCCGGGAAGCCACCTTTAACAGTTTTTAACCGCAACATCGGCATCGGGAGCTCTGCACGGTGACATCCGCCCGACCACCCATCCACCCTCCCCCCGCTGTTCTTCGTGGACTGATCCGGGGACGAGTTACGTGTGGCGAGATCCCGCACAGGATTAAGAAGGATTCGCCACCAGATGGCAGGTCGTTCTGGTCGGTATCGCGTGGGAGAGTTGACGTCAAAGACGACGACGACAGCGATGACGACAGATGACGCCAATGATAGTATGTTACGTCATTAAGTGAAACGTGTTTATTAATATTCAAAATTATTGACAATCAACGAAGGAGAGAGACAGACAGACAGACAGACAGACAGACAGACAAAGACAGACAGACAGACAGACAGACAGAAAAACAGACAGACAAAGACAGACAGACAGACATACAGATAGATAGGCACAGAAAGGCAGAAAGCGAACGAGCGACACCTAACGAGAGATAAACCATACCGCCGAGCGATATTATGCAACCGGAAGTACAGACTACATCCATCGACGCGAGGAGCAATCGTTGCCAATGACAACAAATCTAATCCCTTCCCCGGCAACAGCCCATCTCTGTATGACTCCGGCAAAAACGTGCCCCACAACAAGTGTCTCTATCTATTCGCCTATCTATCTATCCGCCTATCTATCTACCCGACTGTCTATCTATCTATCCGTCTATCTCGGATAGATATTTTCCTAACAGCTGTTACATCGGTGAACACTTCGATCAAATTCTCACAGATCACGGATCGGAATATGTTAGAGCTGAAATTCAATCGGTTGCTCGCACTTCAATAGCCAAGCACTTCGAAATAACCGGAGCGAGTGTTCGACATCGAGAATTCTGTGGGCGGACGGAGATTTAATTATTCGCCGCTACTTCATTACGAACCGGCAGCGGGGGGCGGGAGAGGGGGGGTAGCGGTCTGGTGGTGTGTTTGCTGATCACGTGGTTTGCCATCACGAGGAAGAAAAAAACAAATCGGAAGTGTATTGGAAGCAGCCAACACGACATCTAGGAGTGGTCACGTGCCACGGATGACAATCCTGTATGTAGGTTCAAAGAGAGAGACGCACACACAGAGAGGAATAAAACCAATATATATATGTATATATATATATATATATATATATATATATATAGAGAGAGAGAGAGAGAGAGGGGGGGGTTATATAACATATTTATAATAGAAAGTTTAATATAAATATGTAAATCTGTTTTTCCTTAACCTATGCATTTATAAGATTCTTCCTCTTCCCTCTCCTTTCTGCCCAATTCACCTCTCTCTCTCTCTCTCTCTCTCTCTCTCTATATATATATATATATATATATATATATATATATATCCGTAAAACAATGGGTAGTTAACAAGTCTGGGCAATTTGTCATTCAGTGAGATGATGAGCAACAGTTTTGTATACGAATAGACTGGTACAAAGCCAATGTGCTGGTATGTGTGTGTGTGTGTGTGTGTGCGTCAGTGTGTGTGTGTATGTGTGTGTGGAGAGGGGGGGGGGGGCGAGAGAGAGAGAGAGAGACCTGTTTCTGACCACGAACCGACGACGACTAGAGGAAGAGACATTGAGGGAATAAGGTAAGCGTCAGGACAATAACACTGTGACATCAGTCACTGTCACGGAGGGCGCTTTTATCCACCAAGTGACGGCTTTTCGGGAGAGATGGAACATTAGTCAACAGCCGATCGATGATGTTGGGTGTGGGTGCTGCTGGCACTGGGTGGCAGACGAGTGGGTGCTGTTGAGTCGCTGATGGTTGGGTGATTGGAGGAAAATTGGCGGACCAAGAGAAAGAAATTTGGCCAATAAGTGATTGTATTGACGTGCTTACAACAGCATTGTCTGACCTTCAACACGATGTCAAATAATGGGAAACAAGCAAACATGTATATATATATATATATATATATATATATATAAGAGAGAGAGAGAGAGAGAGAGAGAGGTATACGGATTCCCTAATGAAACCAGCCAGGCAGCTAGCCAGCCAGCAAGACGAACGGACAGACAGACAGACAGACAGACAGACAGGCAGTCGTACGGACAGACAGAAGCAAAACACAGACACGAAGACGGGCGTGTGAAGAAGACACGGTGCCAAAGTGTGAGAAATAAACACATCTCTTGCCGTTTCGCTAGCTACGGTGGCGACACCTACACGGACGGTAGAGAGGCGCACTCGAAACGTGTTGACATTCTCCGAGTGACAAATACACCGGAGTCCGGACCGTCTTCTCCCCCGGGATTCCTATCCGTAACAGCAAACGTCAACCGACCGACCGACCGACCGACTGACTGCTCGGAGTTACGGCCAAGTACTTCTCGAGTAGTCAAGTCGACGAACGATTGCCCCAAAACCCGTCTCCGATCTCTCTGTCGGGAGAAGCTAATTCGTCATCCCAACAGTAACCCGAATTCATAAAGTTGGACTCGCGCACGACGATGACTGAGAGAAGGTCAGAAGGACGAATACACAAATGAATAATAAATTAATTATTTAATAAATATTATTACATGCGAAAGACGGCTTAAACAACCGGAACTAGAGTCTTACTCTTTCGGTCGAGTTTATATATATATATATATATATATATATATATTGGGTGAGATGTGACAACATTAGGCATCAAATGTCGCTTTTCTATATTGGGTTGTGCTCTGATCAATCTTCCAGAGATTGTATTGATGATTTGTCATTCGCTTTAACACACACACACACACACTCTCCCTCTCTCTCTCTCTTCTCTCACACACACACACACACACAGAAACAAGCACGCACGCACGCAGAGAGAGAGAGAGAAAGGCTTTCCTCAGATATTCCGCCATATTTATAATCTACATTTTGTCGGGTTTGTGTTCGTTCAATTTCGAGCAACTACCGTAGATATAGTCAGCTAGTCATCTCCGTGTGTGTTTGTCTTTTCGTGTGTATATGTGTGTGTGTCTCTCTCTCTCTCTCTCTCTCTCTCTGTATATGTGTGTGTCTCTCTCTCTCTCTCTCTCTCTCTCTGTATGTGTGTGTGTGTCTCTCTCTCTCTCTCTCTGTGTGTATGTGTATGTGTGTGTGGTGGCCACAGGCCGTGTAATCTATCACAGCTTGTCCTCGTTCATCTACGGTCAACGACCATCTCCTATAATCGGTTTTCGGGGTGACACTTAGCTATTGCCGACACACACACACACACACACAGGCTCCGGTACTCACTGGATCTGTGTACGTGTGTGTACGTGTGTATGTGTACGTGTGTGTTTAGATACCCGACAGCTCGTCGAAATCCGGCCACGATATTGGGTAGGCGAAATGAGATAGGGCCACGAACTGGCTCTGGGACGTGTTGGTATGTGGCGAACCGTGTGTGTCGAGTCGGAAAGTCACGGGTTTTTATCAGCGCATGAAAAAGACACTGACGTATTACAACGTTTGGATGATTCATCAGGGGAAGAAATGAAACCCAGAAGTTAGAAAACGATCTTCCTCACCCAGTTGTTAATATGCAGGATTTTATAGACAGAGGTCAAAGGGTAGAAGGTTGCTGAGATATATAATCTTTAGTAAGAGTTCTTAGAGTACAAATAATCGATTTATTGGAATATTGGCAAATACTGTAGAACAACTTATAATTAAATGGGGGAAGGGTTGGGGGAGGAATGTTAGATTGACGATACGTACTATACGCTACGATAAATTGTAAGTTGGGATAAACTGTGGTTTGGGATAAATTGTGGGTTGGGATAAATTGTAAGTTGGGATAAACTGTGGGTTGGGATAAACTGTGGGTTGGCACATGGCCTGTAAAATTCGGATCGTCTCAGAGAGAGTCTCTCTCTCTCTCTGTGTGTGTGTGTGTGTGTGTGTGTCCCTCTCCCCTCTCTCTCTCTCTCTCTCTCTCTGTGTGTGTGTGTATGTGTAATAGTTTGATCTGTGGTTGTAGAGAGAGAAATTCACACGAAATTACCATACGTAAAGGTCTCGTGTGACAGTTGGTTGGGGGGGGGGGGGTATCCACAACTCCTATCACTGAGGATGAACACACACACACACACACACACACGCACACACACAGAGAGAGCGAGAGAGAGAGAGACCACAAACAAACGCGGGAGATTTCCCATAACAAGGGGATAACCCTATTTTCCTCGTGTTATCCCTCGCCGGGAAGGCCGCAGCTCAAACAGGAGTTGCGTGACCGAAGGGCGCGCTATACTCTCTCCGAAAGAGGGAGACGCTGCACTCTCTCCGAAAGGGGGAGACACTCGATCTGAGGAAGAAACCCGCCGTAAGCCGCCACCATACAACGGGAGGGAGGACGGGCGAGCGGGGACCGGACGAGTCCTCTGTAATACTAGAGAGCAAGGTCGGCGTGATGCCAGAAAAACAGCAGTCGTCTACAACTCCGAGACGCTAGCACTCCGCGGGCCGAGGCCGTAACACCGACCGAACAATTATTGTTATTTGAGAGGGGAGGAGGCGTATATCGGGCACTGGCTCGGAGATGATGAGATAGTCGACGTCTCTGACGATGGAGGGGCGATTTGGAGCTGACAGGTTGACGTTTGCGTTCATGCTCTGTTTTGTTTTGTTTTGCTTAAATGATTAGACATGTTGTAAGATTTAACCCCCCCCCCCTACACACACACACGCACACACACACACACTTTCTCGCTCGCCCAGTTATTGTAAATGTTAATATCATCATTATCAACATCAATATGATGTTGATGAATATGATGTTGCCATAATGATGATGATGATGATGATGATGATAAATAATGATGATGATGATGATGATAGCAATGATGATGATCGCTACGTGACTACTAGTGGTATGGAGACGAAGCGCCTGACGCACGATATCAAGGGACACGGGTTCGAACACCCTCCCCATAGTGTAGACGTAATATCCTTATGGTACACAATAATTAACTTTCATAACAAACTATAATGTTTAGTAATAGTAATATTTCAAGTGTTGGTAGTAATAACAGTAATATTATTATTATTAATAGTACAACTACTACTACTACTACTACTACTACTAGTAGTAGTAGTAGTAGTAGTAGTCATCATGCCATATTCTGAGCTACCTGAAGTATTCCAAGCAATACCTTCCCGTCTATCTCATATATTGCCGTTCTTCCCATTTCCTCGTAAACTCGGCGTACAACAAGCCACTGCCCACAAGATATTACGCCAAAGCTTGACTTCTATGCGTACCGCAAAGATCACGCCCATCCCGTTAGAGAGCTTGTGTATACAGTTTTGGAATGCACCGTTCGAGTCTTCTCCAAACCCTCGACGACAACAAACGGTGTGTGTGTGTGTGCGTGTGCGTGCGTGCGTGTGTGGTAGCCGCCATTAAAAAGAAATATTATACGGGAGTACCTTCGTCGAAAACGAATTCGCTGACCAAAACATCTTGGCAGCGACGGCCAGATGTCCTTATCAAGCGCTAACAGCCACTGGCAGGCGAGATCTAGCTCGGACGAGCGCCGGTCATCAACAGCGGTGTTTGTTAGCCCCGTAAACAGCGGTGAAGGCGCTAATTCCGCCATCTGTCACCTCCCAGACCACTGCTGCCGACGCTGATGTACCGGCAGTTCTTACCATGTTATGCGGCTCTCAGGGTGTAAGACCCCAGATCAGAAGGACGTTCAACCGGTTGGTCGGCCCGGCCCCAGCACTGATTATATGTATAATTGCACGTACGGCTGTCCACTTACTGAAATGCACACACACAAACACACACAGATGGTTTTGGGGGCTGGTGAAACGTTATACGTCTCAGCATCCAAACTAGCTTTCAATGTTAATTCTCTTGTGTGTGTGTGTGTGTGTTAACCCATGAGCCCACAAACTTGCTATCAGCGTATATCTTTATGTATGTAAAGATTTATGGAGGTATAGGTTTTTGTGGATGTTTGGATCTTTGTAATTTAAGCCAGTGCAACACACACACACACACAGAGAGAGAGAGAGAGAGAGAGAGAGAGACCTCCCCATACCCAGTCCCCAGATGCTCATAACTCGGCGCCTTACTCGTCACGAGAAAATATTCATCCAGCATTTATCAGGGATTACTTTACCGGAGGTGTACTGGGCTTCTGCCCGTCAGACTGGCCGCCGGACAATCCACCCACCCCACCCCAGCCTCACCCCCACCGACCTCCCTACCCATCCCTACAGCCCGCGGAGTGACATCACTCCCGAGGGAAACCCGCCCAGAGAACCCAACACAAACAACTAGACTAATTCGTTTCGAGTCCTGGGCCGTCTCGGGCCGTCTTGGGCCTACAGCTTCAGCCGGGGACACTTAACGGTTACTTTAGACGTCTATCAGCAGTGATATGGACTCTAGACGAGGACTGTTAGACCAAGATCGCCCGAGGCTCGTATACATGGACGCTGGGCACTGATTGTGGAGAACCGCGCAGCTCTAAAACGAGGACGAGTCTGACCTGTCTATGGACGTCGGTTGGTCATCGACTGTAAGTACAGCCCGACAACATTAGTGTCCCCAGACGTACGCGCGGACGATGGGCACTGACTGGTACTGCCAGACAGTCGGACTGTGTCGGTATTTCAGTACTAGGGTTGACTGTTGACGTTACCAGTCCAACAACCCGGATACTTTAGACGCACGTCTAAAGACGTGGATCTTATAGACGTTTGCTGACATTTGACGTCGAAACAAAAACATGGTTGCCAGATCCTGGCCCTTTACTTTGCACAGTCACGACCATCATTATGGACCACCAGCCAAAGACGGCAACGCGAACGTTGGGCAAAGACTGTTAATTCCCAAGGTCATGTATTATGAAGTTGGGCGAGAACTATCAATTTCGGCGCTTTCGTGGCGTAGACACCGGGGTACAGCCTGCTAATCTCGGTGATCCGGAATGCCGGACACGGATCTGAGCCTGTTAATTTCTCCAGCCGACCAGCGTGAGTAATGGGCAATTATTATTAATTCTATCGGAGCATATTAACCAATATTCATAACGCGGTTATTGCCATTCTGGGATCGGGCAGACGACAAACCGAAATGTCGCTGCAGCCGTCAGCACAAACAACGAACTTCAGCGATTAGTTCAAATACACATCGGAGGTTCATAAATCGGGCCGGAAGTCGCCATCATTGATACGATGTGGCGAGAAAATTAAACCAATCTCCGCAGTGCTGGAAACGTTTTGTCAAGGTCGGCTGATTAACATATAAACTGGCCTCATTTCGTCCCGACCGGCCAATCAGCGTACAGGCATTAACATACATTGACTTGATTTTGTTTGGGCCAGCCAATCAACGAAAAGTGGAACGCGCGCCACGATCAGCTAATTAATATACATTGACCTCGTTTAGGTTAGAGCGGCTAATCAACCGAATTCTGAATAACCGCCGCCGTCAGCTGATTAACATAACCTGACCTCATTTTTAACCCCGCCCAGCCAATCAGCAAAAAGTCCAATACGCGCCATAATCAGCGAATAAACATGAACCAACATCATTTCGTTCCGATCAGCGAATCACAACTCGGCGCCGAGCTTCTTGCGAGGTCAAATGGTACGCAATAATCGCTGAAACATCCATCACGCTAGTAGGTAACGGAAGACGTCACCGCGAAGTAAGACACTGCACGGTTTGTGTTATTTCCGGTTCAGTTACGTTTATTTCGTATAACATAATTTTTATGGCGGATATATGGCCAGATAAAGCGGGGCTTCTTATTTATCTCGGCCTCATATACGGTCGAGGTTTTGTACTTCCGGGTTCGATGACACGTTCAGTGGGATTCTGCGAGGAAGCTATTCTTGCTAGTTTACATCGGAGAATGATCGATGCTTTTTCGCAATTTCACACCGAACCTATAGCCTGATGAATCGAAAGCGCCGATAATACATGCAGGTTTCGTAAATGAACGAGTCTTCGTTCTTGGTATATAGTACCTCGATGACACACACACCCACACACACACACACACAACACACACACATGTTAACCATTATGCCATATGTTGGAGATCAATTCCAGTGCTGCTATCCCCCCCTCCCCGCCCGAACATCTGCACAATCCGGAAAGTGCGATTCGGGACTTCTCGAAATCGTGCCTTCTCTTCGCACTAAAAAGCAATCTGTTTTTACATGAAGTCCGCCCACTCGTCAACAAACAGCTGTTATTGAGTAGTGAGTACACCAGACTACAGACACAGTCCCACCCACACGTACCTATCCCGGTTGAGTATCGGGCCGCATTCTTGCGTCACTCACACACACACCGCCTGAACTCGCCTCAATTTAAAACCCGTTATTACGAGTGACCCGCTTAAAGGCTGATTTCTGGTCACGTTTAGCAACGCCAAGATAGGGAGGCTTTGCTGTACGGGGTACTTAGAGTCGAGTCGAGTTGAGTCGAATGGGTCGAGTTGGTTTGTCCAGATTCGGCAGTGTTCACGTGGGACATATGACCGAGGGGGTCAGCCTGGAGAAGTACAGGTGACTTAGAATGACCAGTGAATTTTTAATGAGAGAAAAAATGCACATAATTATATTAATCAAATAAAATAAAATAATCTCAGAACTTTAATTCCCTAATAATTGGTAATATTCATCCCAATAATTATATATAGAAATATATTTCTGAATTAAAAATCATTTAATATTTTCACTTTTTTCTTATTAAACATTTACTGGTGAGCAAGTGTCCACTTTTTCATTTGCTTGGTGAGCAAGTGTCCGGGTAACCAACTGTCCGTACTCCGTCTCTAGAGACGTACAGGGCAGGTTAGTAAGAGTACCACAGTACTGCCGTGCTGTTGATTACATCGTTGGGATGAAGTACGGGAATAAATTACTAATTTCCATACTCGCTTCTGATAGAGTACACGGAGTTTTCTTCCCATCGAGTACACAGGATTCTATAGAACGGTGTCATGCACTTGGAGTACTGAACACTCGACTTCAAGTTAACCCCACCATGTTGTGAACCCCAATACCGGAATTGTCCCGGAAAAGGATATTACGTCTACACTATGGGGAGGGTGTTCGAACCCGTGTCCCTTGATATCGTGCGTCAGGCGCTTCGTCTCCATACCACTAGTAGTCACGTAGCGAGATGGTGAGAATATCATAGTACAAGGGTGTTTATCACACTGCCATGGGAGAGTACACGGTTGGAGTACTTCATGGGCCAGGCGTATGGTACAGGGTATGGTATTACTCCATACACCTAAACAGTGAGTACCACAGCGCAGCGACGGTTACCACACTGCCAATACTACACGAGTATAGTACTGTTCCATGTACCAATCTGAGTACGTGAGTACGTTACTACCTCATGTACCAATCTGAGTTCACGACTAAATTGTTGTTCCGTGAACCAATCTCTCAGTAGAAGAGTACAATACTGCTTCGTGTACGAAACTCTGAGTTCATGAGTACGATATTACTCCGTGTACCAAACTCGGACATCTCCCCAAAGGCGCCGCCATATTTATCACGTTATCTGGACAGAGTACGTGAGTACATCATTACTC
>JAODUP010000414.1:85000-192500 GCA_025642065.1 Paralvinella palmiformis | reverse complement strand
TAATAAACATCATGCTGAAATGTCTCATTTAACCAAATACGCTTAAGTTTGCAAGTGATTAATATACATATAACATATACGTTTAATTAGCCAGAACGTTTCAGTGAGTGCTTTCCTTAGCAGCGGTCACACCGGAAACCTACAAAAACAGGTATACACTCCCTACGCACTGCGCTATTTGAGGCGCCAGCAACTCCTAAATTCGCAAGATTCCCCACTCTCCCGGATCAAACGCAAAAAAAAACAATCCGGATGACTAGATGTGTCTGTTCTCCGGATCCCAATTAATGTTTGATAAACGCCAATACTCCAAATCGATTTGCATATTCATGAATCTTCGTGCATGCAAATGATCGGTTGTCGCCAATAATACCCATTATGGTGTTTACTATTTGTGTTATTGCCTCTGGAGCACTTTATTTTAAAAACGTTTAGACATTTTCCTTGTGACGCACGAGTAGCATGTAAGGCTTCCTTGCCACCCACGATAAGAAATTGTGCGCACGGCACATAACAGCTGAGGGTGACGTCATATGTCATAGAATTCCCTTGATCGTAATGTGCCTGTAAAAATAAACATGATTCGTCGTACCGGAAGTGCTAAATAAGGTGGCAAAAAATAAAATTCGGATTGAATACCATAAATTCCTGTAAATACTATATATATATATATATATATATATATATATATATATATATTTACATACATCCCTGTAAAATGGTAGAAATCATGAACTTAAAACACATGACAATGAACGTCTTTAGACTTTCTGGTAAAATAACTCAACTTGCGTCCAAAATATGACAAATAAATACTCTTTCATATTTAATACAAATAGCCTGAAATATCAATATATCTGTTATCATACAATTGTTGATTTATTTATAATACCAGTGAGTGAGTGACATGTTGATAAGTGTGTGGCTTGGTTGGTTAGTTAGTGAGTGAGTGTGTGCGTGCGTGATATTTAACTACACCTCGACACACAAATACCACGAAGTGACCATTTAGGAAGAAGACCCACAACTGTGGGCATCATAGCAAGTTGGTCGGTTCAGCGAGTTGGCGGACTCGGGATGGCGTCACTGTATAACGTTTCTAGACATCTGTTCCACGTTTCGGGGCGCCACTTTGAGTGGATGTGTCTCTAGTCTGAGGTGGATCTCGGTACAGTAAAATAACTTTAATTTAAATGAGCTTTTTGTTCGGATACTTAAAGTCGTAGAGAGGTCATTATGGACTCAATCTGTTGTCGGTTGTCTGTAGCGAGAACGGTAACAATCTCTCTCTCTCTCTCTCTCTCTCTCTCTGCTTATAAAGGGAACTGTTGTTATTGTTGTTATTTCTATATGTTGTTGTTATTTTTTTCTTCCTCTTATTATTATTATTATTATTATTATTATTATGAATAATGCAAATAATGATAATAATAATAATAATAATAATAATAATAATAATAATAATAATAATGAGAACAACAAAAGTAACAACAACAACATCAATCGTTGTTGTAGTAGCCATAATAGTAGCTGTAGTAATAGCCGTACATTATTGTTATTATTATTATTATTATTATTATTTTCGTAATCATCATCATCTCTACGGATGAGTAGCCATGTCGTGGATTTAGATACCAACCGAGGATCGCTAAAGCCAGTCTCTGGATCAGCCACGTCCTGGATCGCGTGTGGGGAGAAGTATGCCTAGCGTGACCATTCGGTGGTACTATTTGTTATCAACCGAAACGCCACAGTACCTCGGGTCGAATCCGACAACAATCTGTATAATAATTAATATGTATAACGTATTACACGCTTTTGATTGACTAAGTAGAACCCGGATACTCCTGGAGCGGCTTGATGTGTTTAGGGAATGTAAAATCCTGTTACGGGAGCAGGAAAAGCGCTAAACGCTAAATTCCTTAGAGTAGAACCGACACTGCATTGCCCATATTTTCAACGGGCAGTTGTGGAAATGGCTTCAGAAATGGTAAACGTTCTTAAATTCGCCCGAAGTCTGAAATCTTCAGAATTACAACGCGTGATCCTGAACACAGGATAAAAGTTTAAATCACATAAATTTCGGATTGTGCTATGCCATCGATTACGGCGTCATCTCAATAACGCCGACGCCGACCTGCCTCGGGTGACGTCACGGATACCTCATTCTCCTCATCCGATGAGTCGGTGGGGTGAGGACACTTTCACCGAGGCGATGGTGGCGATCAGCACCTTGAGGTGAGGAGCTGAGGAGCTTCACGGCGACTCTCTCTCTCTCTCTCTCTCTGGAACTGGAGTCGGCCGATTGCTAGAGAGGTCATGACCTCGCCGCCTAGAGGCCCGGATGCGGGGACTGGCGGGGGGAGGTATGCCTTCTGGGCGGTTGGGCTGGCGTCAGACGTCATATCGCATTATGGGGGAAGGATTTAATGGCGAAGTGGCCGCCGTTGGCCGCGGGGCAATAATACGGACGAGTGGGTAGAGTGGGCAACCGAGAAACGTCGTATATATCCTGGGTTCGAATGCCTTCCACTAATTTACGGATCGACGAATTTCTTGTATATACAACCATGGATGTATGTATGTGTGACATTTTGGTATGATATATATATATATATATATATATATATATATATAATGGGGACTACTGTTAAAGTTCTTAGAGTAGAAGCCTCAAATTTGAAGTTTAAACAAATATAGTTTTCTTGTAAAAACATAGCATTAAGTTCAAACTCATTATTATTATTATTATTACTATTATTATTATTATTATTATTATTTAATATCATCATCATCTTCATTATAATATAATATGAAGTGCATAACTAACAACTATCAGCCAATAACAGGTGAGCTATTTACCTGCCAATCTGGCTCAGACGGACAACAACCAATTATTCCAATCAGCGAAGGTGTAATTGGTAATTACCAATTAATATATAATACAAAACAAGGCCGGTAATAGAAACAATCCTCGGGCAATTGTAATAAAATTACTGTTTATTTATCAGTGGAAGTTTTATTTATTTTCAGGCCGTCGCCGTATTCGACGTTATTGACGTCCATAAAATTAGATTATGGCTTCGTTTAGAAATCACCGAGAAATGGCTCTCACAGCCGAAGGGTGCGTTTGTGTGTTTTAGGAGGGTGGAATGAAGCAATGGCACATAGACGAACGCGAGATGGACGCCTCGATCGAGTAGAATGGCAAATCAGATCATTGGAAGGCTGGTATACGTTGGCAGGTGAATGAAACCTGAGTGAATCGTCAACTTTCAGGCTTCAGGATGTCTTGTGGATGTGTCTTGTTTGTGTGTGTGTGTGTGTGTTTGTGTGTGTGCGTGTGTGTTTGTGTGTGTGCGTGTGTGTGTCTGTGTCTCCGTGTCTACGAGCGCACAGACTTTTGTCAATGTATATGTTTATGTATAAATTTGCATGTATGTGCATTTGTTCTAAAATACCACACACACAACACACACTCACACACACACAGGATGGCACTGGCTCAGAAAACCTAGTCGTAAACATCCAGAAAAAAAAGATTCTTCCACAAATCTAGTAACCTGTCTATTGTTATTACGTCTGGGTGATTCATCAAACTGTGTGTTTTTAACAAACACAATATTGGATGGAGGGGTGAGGTGACTTGGTGTGTAAGTGAGTGAGTGAGTTAGTGAGTGAGTGGGTGAGTGGTTTAGCATCGGTGACGCTTTGGAGAAACATCCATGAATACAAATATGAATCGGATTTATACCCGGATCCAGAGAGTACAGATTCGAATCTGGAACCTAGCTGTTTCTGCCTAAAAATTCTCCGAGCATTGTAAACATTCTCCCAACATTGTAAACATTCTCCCAACATTGTAAACATTCTCCCAACATTGTAAACATTCTCCCAACATTGTAAACATTCTTACTTTACATTCTTAAGATTCATGGAAAAAATGCGCCGTCATCAAAATGGCGCCTTATATTTTCCTCGGAAGACATTTCATCAATCCACTTGCTCACTCACTCATTCACTCGCATCCGTTTTCTCAGTTACTCAGAAATAATTTGGCAAAGAACAAAATATAAGCTTCCCCGTTCGATTCCAATGAAATGTTACAGGCCTATCACGTGTTCTTTGGTTGAGCCCCGCTACAGAACAATGACGGATTTTAGTCAAATACTAATCCCTTTTGTATCCATGAATCAGATCCCGATGGCGCAGCGCGTTATAACAAACGTCATCATGGACGACCCCTGACCTTACCCAAAATGCAAATT
Source organism: Paralvinella palmiformis (assembly GCA_025642065.1). Classification (NCBI taxonomy): domain Eukaryota; kingdom Metazoa; phylum Annelida; class Polychaeta; order Terebellida; family Alvinellidae; genus Paralvinella; species Paralvinella palmiformis. The sequence continues at coordinate 188,232 of JAODUP010000414.1, read as the reverse complement.
CCTCAGTGTGGAGGCCCTGAATTTAGATTTGCCAATGATGGAATTAGAAACGAAAATATGTTTGTTTTGTGTCTGTGTGTATATATATATATATATTCGGTATAGCACCTTTCTGATTGGTCTATGGGACAAATGACAACAATATATACCTCGGTAGACATATATCTTCCCGCGTCTGAGGTCGGTCTAGGGATCCTTTCAGTGAGGCACGATTCTGAGAAAGAGGGGACGGGGACACACCCACACAGAGAGAGAGAGAGAGGGGAGGGGGAGTCTGAGAGAGTAAAAAGATAGGGAAACACAGAGACATAGAAAATGACACACACACACACACACACACACACACATATACACACACACACACAGACACACACATTAATTGCCAGTTGACTTAACTGATGAACGTTTTTTACGAGACCATAATTGGCCCACCCCGTGATTACATACACTGTATTAGAAATTAGTGAGTGAGTGAGTGAGTGAGTGAGTGAGTGAGTGAGTGAGTGAGTGAGTGAGTGAGTGAGTGAGTGAGTGAGTGAGTGAGTGAGTGAGTGAGTGAGTGGTGAGTGAGTGAGTGAGTGAGTGAGTGAGTGAGTGAGTGAGTGAGTGAGTGAGTGAGTGAGTGAGTGAGTGAGTGAGTGAGTGAGTGAGTGAATATTTTTGTAGTCTCGGCTCTGGTCACAGCTGAGATATATGACCGGCGGCCTACTTCATGGAGAAATGAGACGATCTGACCGAAATCTTTTGTTGGCGGATTACACATCCCACAGCCTTCTTCAGATATCAGGTCTGTCCATTCAGATATCCGGACAAAATATTTACATTTGTATTCATATATCTGGACACTTTTGGCATGTTTTTCTTCAGGTATTTGGATAATGCGCTGGCTCGACAAAACTCGGTGATTTGGATTCTGGATTTGGGAGCACCCTTCTTGGACTGAAATTGTGTCAAAAGCGCGGATTATTACATCGTTACTGGTGGCGATGATCCAGCATTTTATCCAGAAACAGGTCACGAGTGCGCCAAAGTAAACAAAGTCAAAGACGTATCCATTATACCGACACGAGGTGGCGCTGCTCAAACAAGATGGCCACATCGGGTCGTCGCAGTCAAACAGGTTCCGGACATCGGGTCAAGGTCGCCTACGACGGCGGGAATATCACGTGATAGCGGATTCCTATTTGTCATCGGTCAACAAACTCTCCCCATCCCCCCTCCCCCTCCCTCCGGACGCCCCATTTCCCACCGCCAGACGTCGTCTCGTACGAAACGGGCCTCGGCACAAAAACTGGCCGCACCGAGAAGTGGACGAATTAGCGTTAGGCCGAAACGGAACACGAGTTGAATGTAAACAGTTTTTGTCGAGTACGGACAGGTGATTGTGGGGCGATAATTCAATCAGGTGTCGCCACCGTCAATGGATTATCGATCGTCGGGCCGAGAGAGAGAGAGAGAGAGAGAAACGTCCGTCGCCGACTTATACGTCGCTGATGACGGGGACTGGCCGGCCGCTAAGGGGCGTGCTCACCCCCCCCCCTCCCCCCCCCGGACGAAAGGGAAAGTCGACCCTCGGATGGAAGCCGATGACGGGAGGGGACAATTGGACGTCAATCGGACGTCGAACTAACGATTGTCAGTGAATGAAGATCGTAGATAGCGAGAGGCTGAATAATGTCGTATTTAGAGAGAGGACGATTCTAACAGGTTCCGTTCAGTCGCCGTTAGTAGATCGTATCCGGAGATGGTCGTTATTGTTGTTGTTGTTGGTGGTAATTCTGTTGCTGTTGTTGTCGTTGACGATGCTGTTGTCTGTTCGGTGACGCAGACGGACGCTGATTATCTCCGTTCGCTATCAGATACACGAACGGCTTCCATTGGAAGGGCAAATGGCGTCGTCGTGGTGCGGTCGTAGTGCGCTGGACCAGAAACGGGCCGGGTTCCGAGTTCTAATCTGCCGTCCGCCGTCTCTCTATCGAGCTACGATTCGTCGGCTGCGGGAAAGTATCCTGTCTGACGTGATCAGTATTGCTGGTGACGTCATATTATAATTCACGATTTGTCGTTAATTGTTAGGCACTTGACTGCACACCCCCCCCCCCTAAACGTCCCCACTACAATATTCTTCAGTGGTGGTCTAATTAAAAAATTAAAAATGGATTAACACTTCGGAATAACGTTAATGAGTAATTGATTCATTGATATATTGGTTGATTGATCGAGTGGGTGATTTATTAATTGATTGATTAAACGAATGAATGATTGATTGATTGATTCGTCAATCTATCCATCTATCCATTCATTATTAGATATTCCTAAACGAGGACAAGTGCAAGACGAAAGAAATTCTTAGCGTACAGAAAGGAGACCAAATCCTTAGAGCATCGTTATTGCATTTGTACTGTAGAGACACTTTTTTTCGTAATAATAATAATAATAATAATAATAATAATAACAAAAGTCGTAGGTCGCCGATATTTTCTGTTAAATAAACCCGACGCCTGTCTATGACGTCATGGAATAAGATAGAAAAATCAAATCTGACATATGGCTTCCGGTAGCCGACGTTTACGACGGCGTCCGCTAACGAGCTACAGAAGAGCGGAAGTCGTTTATCGCCACCTGGCGTGTACGATATGACAACGCGGCGTGTCGCCTTGCATGCGGCGTAGCAGCTGCGACAGGTGGGTGACGGCTGATTTGCGACCGTTTAAGTGGTCGCCGACAGCAATGACAGCTGTTAACCAAGTGGCCGTCATCGTTTTAGTGGGCGGCGATACGCTGGCTCGCTAATCGAGAAATCGCCAATTTTCATCAAAATTGCATGAGGTCTTCCCTAGAAAGGTCAACGGAAGGCGGAGAAGATCAGCGGTTGGAGTTGACGACGGTTTTTCCGCGCTAACAATCTGTTTGTGGACGCGTTTCTCGGCCAATTTGACGTCCGTAATGGCTTGTTGCGCCAATGTAGTTTGACACAATCTCAACTGCCCGGTGCGTACGAAACGATCCTTGAGGCTGCTAACTGGGCAAAGCGATGCGATGTTAATGACGTCGGCTGCGGGGATGACTTGCATACGTCTCTAACCGACGTTTTGGCCGATCAACATGGGATGGAAATGAAGACTGAACGATGAATATTTACGGATAGTTGTTGGCATTGAACCCAGAAACACGCGGCTGGCCAGCGCTCTTCGAATCGGCTATGAAGATGCCGATGTAAAAGTGAATATGACACCGATAATAAATGTAATATTTAAAATTATTGTTATCCATCTTTATGTCTGTGTGTGTCTGTGTGTGTGTGTGTATGTGAGTGTGCGCGCGCCCACCCTCGTGCGTGTGTGTGTGTATGTGTGTGTACACACCTAGACACACACAGGCCCATTATTCAATATGCATCAAATCTATACAAACTGTGTCAAAGGCCTTCTGTTGTTATTAGAATATATCACGTGACGTATGATAAAAGTAGATATCATATGAAGTAAAAATACAAAATATTACGTATAATCAAATATCAACACTCCAAGTCAGAGTGTACCTTAAAAAGTAAGTATCAATAAATTTACATTGTAAGTAAGTAAATCTATATTTTAGCTTAATAAATCTGCATTGTACCCTCATTGGTAGAGTGTGGGACTATTTACCAATGGTTATGGTCATGCTGTGTGGGAGGTCGGAGGTTCGAATCCTGGCTGTGGGGCTACAGTTGGAGGATTTTTTCATCCAATCAGGCAACTGACAATGTTTACTCCGCTGAATATACTATTTATTGTAAATTTTAAATTTATTTAGAATTAGTTCCCGTGGTGAAGCAGTAAATTACAAACCACATGGCTATTATTATTATTTTTATTATTATTATTATTATTATTATTATTAGTAGTAGTAGTAGTAGTAGTAGTAAATGAACCTATAGTTCAGCTCAGTAAATCTACACTGTAAGTGAATAAAGTAAATAAGCCAAAATAGATCCAAAATGGAAGTAAATCTGCCTTCCGGTTAGTTAAGTAAGCCGAAACTGTATACAGAGTTAATCAGGTTATAGTTTCTAAGTACAGGTAAGTACAGGTAAGTCAGTTTTCCTAATCACCGTCAGGTATTGATTATCATGTAGGCTACAGGTAATATGGTGTCTGTCTATATCTGGAGATCTAATCTACACCCCTACCCTACCCCCCTCACACACACACACACACACACACACACACACACACACACACACACAATCTATCATATTTCTATATAATTATCCTCTAATACCCCTCATGTTTGAGATAATCACCTTCAACACAAAATTTCCAATATGGATTTTCCCATGTCATTAACTTCCTGGTACACGGCAACCGACCAGGCCAGGGAGAAAATCTTTACCTACCAATCTTAGGCATAATGCGTATGTAATTGGCATGCGTGTGGGCGTGTAGGTCAGTGTGCGTGCGTGCGTGGGTGCGCGCGTGCGTGCGTGTGCGCACGCGCGTGTTGCGCCGAAAGAAAAATATACCGATAAATGGTTTGTTTCCATGTGTGCGTGTAGGTGTGCGCGTATGGAATTGGGCCAAATGACGTGCACATACTATAACACGACAAGACAAAGAGATATCTAGATAAATAGATAGATAGATAGACAGATAGAGCAAATACTAACTCATACAATTTGAGGCTGGCACCACAAAGCAGCACATGGTGGCCTCAAAACGCCGCATAGCTGCCACAAAACATGATGCTGGCGCAGTAGTGCACCATACCACTCAAATATCGTAAAATGCCACCCAGCTGTTCATTTGACCACCCACCTGCTCATTTGACCGCACAGTTGCCCACCGAGGCCGGCTATCGGCGCCATAATCACAGCTGTTAACCGTCACACCGGACTGTGATGGTGATAACAAACGCTCCCTAACGACCCTCCTGATAACAGATGCTCCCTTGACATCAATACAAAACCGACCGATAGATGTCACTGCGATGGCAATAACAACATTAGAACGAGGTTGGAACTGGTAGTAAACAGTGGCCGACATCCTGAAATGTGTTCGGGATATCTCCCGGATATGTGGGATAGTACTGGATATGGTCTACTGTTGGCAGTATGAGGGGCAAGAAAATGTGTGTGTGTGTGTGTCTGTGTGTGTGCGTATATATATATATATATATATATATGTGTGTGTGTGTGTGTGTGTGTGTGTCTACGTCTGTGCGTATGTGTGTGTTTGTCTACGTGTGTGTTTGTGTCTTATTTTAAACACGCACGTTAATTGTTCATGTATGCATATTAGTAGTGGTAGTGGTAGTAGTAGTTGTTGTTGCTGATATAGTAGTAGTAGTGGTAGTAATAGTAGTTGCAGTAGTAGTAGCAGTTGTTGTTGTAGTAGTAGCAGAAGCAGTAGTATTTATGGAAGTAGCAGTAGTGGTAGTAGTATTTTATAGTTTTGTGTTAGTATTACAAAGTAGCAAACAGGGGATGCCAGCAGAAGAGGGATTAATAATAATAATAATAATAATAATAATAACAGTAAAGGTGACGACTGTAATATTTTAGTAATAATATCGTGACAATGTAGTAATAGCACTCATAATATCAGAGATACCATCAGTATTACTATTAGTACTAATACTACTACTACTACCAGCAGTACTAACCAACACACCCAGTAGCAGCTCTATTATTACCCCCCCCCCGTCATCTCTGACCTCTAATAACTAAGCCAAACCGTTAAATCTGTCGCCATTTTCCATCACAAACAACAGAAAACATCCAATTCTGTGGCCGACTTTTTTTTCCAGCCCGAAATATTTCATTATCAGCATTCGACCTCGGCACAGCCGCGACCAGACCACGACATTTAATTGTCAATAAAAAAACACAATCTGACATCTCTCTCTCTCTCTCTGTGTGTGTGTGTGTGTGTGTCTGTCTCTGTCTCTCTGTCTGTCTGTCTGTCTCTCTCTGTCTCTCTCTCTCTCTCTCTCTCTCTCTATATATATATATATATATATCTCCCAGTCTCTCTCTCTCTCTCTCTCTCTCTCTCTCTATATATATATATATATATAACATAATATATATTATTATATTTAATAATTACTATGATTACTTTATCGATGTCAGTGTTCAAAATAATTCAAATTATCATTAATTTTATGATAATATTTTTTTATGCCAAGGCGCGCGACGTTAGCCGTCTTTCAACACAACATGAACCAAACTGAACCGCTCACTCCCCCCCCCCCTTCCTCCCGCGCCGCCTCCCGTAGACGTCGCTGGTCTCTCCACACAGTCGCCGCTGTACAACGGATATAGGTCGGCGGCCATATTGACCAGTCGGTTGACGAACTAGATGACCAGGTGAGCGAGCGGCGGCTAAGAGGCGCCTGTTCGGAGAGACCTTTGGTCCGCGCGCGCACACACACACACACATACACTTATACGCGCGCGCGCGCACGAACACACACGCACGCACGCACGCACAGATCACCATCACCATCCGCAGCAGCCCCAGCATCGCCATCACCAGCCGACCAATGCCGTTGTCCTTGTCAGAATGACAGCTTCCGGGGAGACAGTTGGTGACCTCAGAGGACACGGCGACTTGTACATCAGACACAACAGACGACAATAACAAGGTAGAGATGGCACACTGGCACTGTCTACTGTATGGCTACACTAGCTGATGTGGGGGTGGGGTAATTCGGGGGGGGGGGGCAGTTGCTCCTGATGGAGAGGGGTCGGGCGGGGGGGGGCGGTGGCCGGGAGCAGTGGCAGCGAGATGGCGAGAGAAATATTGGCCATTTTATGTCTCGAAGATGGTCACCGAGGGGTCGTGTTTATGTCGGGGTCGTGTGGGGTACCACGTTTGGGGATTTTAATTGGGGGGGTTGTTCCTTTAGGGTCTAAATGTTGGAGAGAGAAAGCGGGGGGAGGGGGGAATAATGGGGAACAATTGTTCTGCTGGCGAAGTGTTAGGGGGTTATGAATACAGTATGTGTGTGTGTGTGTGCGTGTGTGTGTGTGGGGGGGCTCCATGCGTGAGGGCGTGGTTGTTTCGACAGGGTGTGAAATGGCGCTGACATGGAGTAATAAATAGTGATTACATTATCTAGACGATTCATTAGGGAATTAAATGCAGAATAGTTGCTTCTCATGATACAAAATGTGTGTGTGTGTGTGTGGGGGGGGGTGGGAGGGACGAGCGCGCTCACGTGTTATTACCAAATTGGCACCAACACAGAAAATCACAAGTTGCGAATACAACATCTGGACGTTTCATCGGGGACTTACCACAAAAGGGACTTACTCGTCGGTTCACAATCAGGTATGTGAAGGGGTCTCATCTGTGCGCGCGCGAATGACACAGAGAGAGAGAGAGAGAGAGAGAGAGAGAGAGAGAACTAACCCGCGTGTACTCGTATGCGCACGCATCTGTCCCGACTGGCGTTTTTTCCCCCATAATTGAACCCAACCACAAAGCACACCTGACTTGAGTACGGTAAAGAGTCGGTGATTAATACTCCGTTGGCCGCTCACCAGGTGAAGGGCCGGCCATAACGAGCAAACGTATCCCTGTGAACCTCCATAAATTGTTATATTTATGCCATAAAATTACCGACCGCCTTATCTTTCCATCCCATAAAACACTCCAAGCCGGAGTTATTACGATTGTCAATAAATTATCATTTATAATCACTGAAATCACAAACATCAATACCGTCCTACCCTATCCTACCTCATTAATTGGTTCCAAAAGCCGAGATCTTACCCGGTTATTGAAGTAAACCACACGTGATGCCTTAAAAATACATTTGGATGTAAATAATTTATTTATTCGTATATATATATATATATATATATATATATCGCCTGTTTTATTGTATATTAAATAGTTTTTTTAAATCTTCTTTTGATCTTCTATTGTTAATTTATTAATTATTTTGTTGTTCGGGGAGATATCTTAATCAGCACAGCCTCTATGCTGGAGTGGTTGAGAAACCTCCTTCCCCCACCACTCACAGGGGAGCAGTACGGAAAGATGGAGCCGAAATACCATGAGGGTGGTCACTGCCAGAGTGTTTTACGTCCTCAGGGTTTTTTAATGTCCCCCTTTATTTTTATTATTTCAGTGGAGACGGCAGCGCCAGTTAACGTGGTCAGCCGCCCACGACGTTGTGAGCCGAGAAATTAATCTCTGGAAAAGTTTCGACCCCTTGCTAGGTTCGAACCCGTGACCGTTGGCACCAACTGCCGGTTGCTTAACCGCTAGGCTACCGGAGCTCACTAATTTATTAACTTATTTCACGTGCTTTTATTATGACGTACCCGACGTAGCTGAGTGACGTAACATCGGATTGAAATTTATTCTAGAAAACCGTCGAAAAGGCGAATTTGATGTAGGCCGAAATGACGCAAAGAAGGCGGGGGGGGGGGGATTACTGTTTATGCGTTGGAATATTTGTGTAGAAAAAACGCGTTCTTCCTCCCCCCAAATCGTTCCAAGATGACGTATTTTTAAATCATCGTACTTAACATTTACAAGTAGAATTTGTGTAGAGAAGTAGAATTTTTAAAGATAAAAATTATTTCTAACTAATTTTCAGCATTGACGTCACATATTTACGTTGGGAATGTAGGTAGGAACTCGCCGAGTTCCCAACAAACAGTTCGTTCACACACCGGAGTTCACGCCGAGTTCATGAACAACCGGACTCCCACGTTCCGGTTCCCGAATTCCCATTACCGAAGAGCCGAGACCGCGTTCCAATCTAAACGATCCCGCATTCTCGCATACCGTATTCCGCGTTCCTGAGATGTTGCGCGTGATCCAGACACCTAAACAACACGAGGTCAGCGTATCTTACAGATACGCCACTCAATCACAGCTCCTTAACGGCGTTCCGGATCAGCTGATTGATCGGCACCGGATCCCTCCTGGATCGGGGCAGACGGTGTCCCGAAGCCGTCCCGGGGCATCACCAGATGGCGCTCGAAGCCGTTTGCTATCGTGCCGCTGGGCAACTACTCAGATGTTTATATGTGTTTACCGCTTTAGATCTAAGAGGGATGTTTGTGACCTGAATGAGGGATGTTTGTTATCCCGGGAGAGGGATGTTTGATCCCCGAGATAGGCATGTTTATTCCCTGAGAATGGGATGCATGTTACCGGAGACGATATTGTTTCTTCCCCGAGAGAGAGAGAGATATTTATTACCTGACAAAGGGATGTTTCTTACCTAATAGAGAGATGTAGAGAGGGATGCATTTGACCCGACAGAGAGAGTTGGGTGAATGAGTAAATAGGTGGGCACATTATTCATCCCATTCCTGATTAGTTGACTGATCGATCGATCGATCGATCAAACAATTGATTGATTCCACCAGTCAATCAGTCACCAGCTGCATCCCGTACTTATGCCACGTCTTCCACCTGCATCACGTAAACCAGCCATGAAAGGCGGACATCTGTCTCACTCTCAGCTGCTCACCTCACAACTGCTACACCAACAATAACCAGGAAGAGATATCCGCCTACTAACTGCGTAAAATAACAACATCACGTGTTTATTCTACAATCATAGCTTCCTTCTTCGCCATGGCAACAAATCACGTGACCGTAGCAAGTACCACATCCTGTTATTCGTCAGATTTGTCCCCCCCTCCATCATGGGTCTGTGGCCCTAAAATATTATCATGATTAAAGATAATATTTCGCTTACAACCGTTTCTACTTATAACATGATGATGATGATGATGATGATGATGATGATGATAATAAAAATAATAATAATGATGATGATGATGATGATGATGACAGATAAGCTTCCCATAATTCAAATATAAGCTTATTGGCAAATAAGGAACACCTATTTCATCCGGTCACCTTTAGCCATTACGAACATACATCACCGAATACCACCATCACCAGCCATCACCAGCCATCAGGTCATATTACAGAGAGTTATAACACCCAATGTCGAGACCAGCCATCTGTCTATGAGTGGGTGAGTGAGTGACTGGGTGAGTGGGTGGGTGAGTGAGTTAGTGAGTGAATGGTATGATCAGCCTCGTCATCGATTACGCCTGGGACAAATGTAACATCCCACAGTTACAGGTATCGGTGGGAAATCGAACCCTGGGCTAAGGTTGGTTTGAAGGGCACTACTACGACCAGTGATCTACGGTAGAGTCACACACACACACACACACACACACACACACACACACACACACACACACACACACACACACACACACACACAAACACACACACCACACACACACACATTTATATGTATATATAATTCTGTCATCAAGACCAGGCCAGCCATATATCCAACCCCATTACCAATACCCCATCAACTATAGCAGCCCCCCCCCCCCCATACCAACCCATCACCGAATCCTAAAAGACACCTGCATTCACCAAACTTCTCAGTCATATTTTCCAGCTCCCTCCCCTCCTATCACCGACCCCCCCCTCTAGCCCACCACGAGAGAGATTTCCCATCACTAGTCAACAGTATGTTGGCAGGCCGACGTCAACACGTTGTTAACAAGACGTCAACATTTATGAAGATCAAAGGGACGATGATGAATGACAGCAGATAATTAATAAAGATGACTTTTGTTGTTATAACATCTCTCATCACAATATTACCTGGAGCAGATTGATTAATATGTCTTATATAACTAGTGTGGGAGGGGACAAAATGGTGTGTGTGTGTGTGTGTGTTCATTCACTAGTCTGTCTGTCTGTCTGCCTGCCTTTATGCTTGTGTGTCTGTCTATCCGTCTGTCCGTCTATATGTCTGTCTGTCTGTCTGTCTTTTCTTCTTGTGCCAGGCGTTGCCCATTCGCGGTGCCAACATACACCAACTTTATCTAAAGAATAGTGAACAATTCTTTCTAATATATTTACGACATTTCGATCAGGAATCAGCAGACTGGAGCAGGATTAGTTTCGCAAATAATCAGTCTTCTGGGCTACAACAGACATCGCCTGCTCGGCTTACTGTCGTAAATAAAGCGCCATTTCTTCACGACATCGTCTGCAGAAACTGGCGGGAAAACAATTCGGAAAGTTTCGCACGTTTTGGGAAAACTTCCACAAATACCTAGATTTCGGCTTATGAAGCCAACAGGGTGCGGTTGTTTACGAACGATTGTCTCGAATAAAAATAAGTGAAGAATCAATTAAAATAGGATTATAAGTATCGTATGTAAGGGTGAGAGAGAGACAGAGAGAGAGAGAAAAGAGAGAGGAACCCCCCCACACACACACACACAGATAGAGCTAGAGTGCACGCACGCACACACACACAAACACACGTACACACAGAGAGAGAGAGAGCTATTAGTTAATGATTCTGTCAGTGTTAATTAGTAAACAACATCAAAGACAAGCCGACTGTACACATATTACAGGTGACAATAGCCACCTAACAACACGTTAGTCAATAAACAACTCTCTATTAATCATGCGTTGTTTGATTGATTAATCTGTTTGTTGGTGGAAATTATTAACTTGCTTACATTAGTCGGCCATGTTGCTATGATCACGTGATCGCATCCGTCCAATAAGAGAAAAGGGGCGAATCCGAATGGCGACGAATATTGTGTTCAGAGGGAGAAAGATGGGGGGAGGCTGTAATTTTTAGAAATTGAGAGGGGCTTGGGCTAGGTCACCCATTGTGGGTGTAGCCTGGGGAGAGCTGTGGCGGAATTTTCTTTGGGGGGTACCACCGTCTCCCACCGTCAGCAGAATTATTAAAGAAAAATCCGTAAAATTATGATACTCTAAAAACCCTATTGAGTTTTGATGACCGTAACGCTCCCGTCAGGATCCGCCATTAGGTGAAACCGGACGCTGGATAGGGGAGGCTCACAATACGTATACACACACTGATTCATACATGCACTTACACTCGCATACGTGTACATACTTATATGTGTGTGCATAATGGAATTCACGTGCATACACATTATTAAACAGGCACAGAGGCAAACAGAAAACCCCGAACAAAATATGTTTATATTCTTATATGTCCTCCCCCCCCCCCCCTTATCCATAAACATACCCAGGCCAGTCTTTGACGCAAGGCCCCGCTTTGTGGAGGTCCTGCGGGGCATACTGGTGAACCTATTGATTTGGTTCATTTAATTATAATATGCTTCCCGTGCACGCACGCGTGCTCGTGTGTACACACAATGGTAAACCACAAGTTGTACGGTAATCGGCAAATAAAAAGTGCATTTATGTTCGTGATATTTTGTCGGTCAAAGTGACGGAGGATAGTTGACCAATCAGAGAGCAGTTTATATTGAAGTCCGGTCCCGCAATATGGCAGCGTTCAGTGATGTGGTATTTAGTTATAATATGTGGAACTGGATTGTCAATCAGTTAGGTGTTACTGCTTTTGGACTATCTATCTATCTTTTTGTATATATATGTGTGTGTGTGTGTGCGTGTGTTTCCATATATGTATTTCTTTTCTTGTCTATGTCTTTCTGTCTGTCTGTCTGTCTGTTTCTGTGCATGTCTGATTATCTGTAGAAAATATGTCTTACGTTTATTTTCATATTCACATCCTGTACTTTGAACGTATCAATGAATCAACCAAGCAATCAATCAACCGCTCGAATCTACCCCCCCCTCTCTGTGTGTGTGTGTGTGTGCTTGTTATTTTTGTGTGTGTGTGTATGTGTATGTTTGCATGTGTGCGTACGTGCTTGGGTGCGTGCGTGCGTGTGTGATGCCACCCTCCCCGCAATCCCATCCTTAGTACGAAAGCCAGACGCCGTAAACCAACAAATACGTGTCACTGGGACATAATTAAACCAGAGCTGACATTACAATCAATACCACATTAGATTGGTATATACAGATGGTATATTATGGTATGTCCGGTATAAGTGGTATATCTAGTACATAGTATGGGCGGTTTGTTGAGGACATGGTATTTATAACATCCTAGTACCTGGTATAAAGTATAACACAACGGGGGGGGGAGGGGGCTGCGGATGGTATATTATTCATAGCATATAGCACAGGATGTGTGGCATATATGGCACATGGCACATGATCTTGGCACAAAATAAGTGGTACGTTGTACGTGGTATACGGTTATCAAAGCTGTGTAAAACCATATAATATTGTATGTTATTGGTAACGGGCTGTGTTAAACATATGCATTTTACTCTCAATATATATATATATATATATATATATATATATATATATATATATATATATATATTCACTTCAGCATATTATACATGTACTAACCATAAAGTTATGTTTATTCATCAAAACAAGGAAAAACCTTTAACATTTTTCTAACTAAAGTTGATTGTTTTATGACAACACGGACATTTATATAAGTACCTTAAAAATGGAGTATCTTTGTTTATTACCAATTGAATATTTTACCATGGAGTATGTTAACAATGAAGTACGTTTCCTTGGAGTATGTTACCAATGGCACATTTTATCATGAAGTATGTTACCAATGGCACATTTTACCATGGAGCATGTTACCAATGGCACATTTTATCATGGAGTATGTTAATAATGGAGTATGTTACCAATGACAAATTTTACAGTGGATTATGTTACCAATGGCACATGTTACCATGGAGTATGTTACCAATGGTACATTTTACCATGAAGTGTGTTAATAATGGAGTATGTTACCAGTGCCAAATTTTACCATGGAGTATGTTACCAATGGTACATTTTACCATGCAGTATGTTAATAATGGAGTATGTTAGCAATGGCAGATTTTACCATGGAGTATGTTACCAATGGCACATTTTATCATGGAGCATGTTATCAATAGCACATTTTACAATGGAGTATGTTACCAATGGCACATTTTACCATGGAGTATGTTAATAGTGAAATATGTTAGCAATGACAGATTTTACTATGGAGTATGTTACAAGAGCACATTTTACCATGGAGTGTGTTACCAATGGCACATTCTACTATGGAGTATGTTATCAAAGGCACATTTAACCATGGAGTATGTTACCAATGGTACAGTTTACCATGGACTATGTTAATAATGGAGAATGTTATCAATGGCACATTTTACCATGGCACATGTTACCAATGGAACATTTTACCATGGACTATGTTAACAACGGGGCAATGCGGCAAATGAAATATAAATGTTGCTGTCTTACGGCTACTTTTGTGCACAAGGTAGGCTAAATGGACCGAGCGACATCCACAGGTAATGGGGCGAAGTGAAATATGAAACACCCTTCAGACATAGCCCGGCCGGGGTCTGAACCCAGGCGCTATAGATCTGTGGCTAACCGCGCTACTAGTTCAGCCACAGAGTCGCCTACGGAGCAATGAAGTATCTTAAAACTGTTTTATCATAACAACATGGAATACCTTAACCACGGAATAAATTATTGCGGAATGTTTTAGTCACAAAATTTCCGATGGAAAGTCGTACCTGTACATTACAGGGCTAAAGCGTTCCGGCATAACGGAATATCGTACCAGGAAATACCGTATCAACGTTCAGCCACCGGGTATATTAAGGCTAAACACCACATCATGGAGTCTATGAAGTATTCGTTTTATGACGCGTGTCGTTCCCCAGTGGCAAATCTGCTCTACGGACTTCAAACTCTGGCTAAATGTACGGAATGTCCGATTGAAAATTAATTTACCGGTACAATCGACTGCAACCTCCAGATCGACAGGGATCATACTGTTTTCAGCCCGCACAAAGACATACAACACCAACAATAATAATCACAATAACGTAGCTCCGTCAGTTAACAACGAAAACATGAAACTGGGAGGGGTTCGATCCGAGGTCCTATGGAATTGTGATCTAGCGCTCTACGACTGAGCCATCGGCCCTGCCACTCAGGCGGAGTGAGCGCCACGCACCGGGAGCGGATTACTTAAGAGTCGGAGACCATTTTATAATCGTCGCTGTGGTCCTGGAGCGGGTCGGTCCGGCTCCCTATGTCTTACGGTCCCCATTTTACCGGACCGTCCATTTACTTCGCCCTGGCTCGGGCTATTTCGGCTTTTTTCGACCGTTGCATGCCGGGATAGCTTTAGTAATGGCGGAAGATTGCGGAGACGGTAGATGATTGGATAGCGGTAATGAGGGAAATGCATTACTAGCACCCGACATCGATAATGGAAGGGAGGGTGGGGGGATTGTACGGGGAGAGGTCGGGAGACACCTGATGCGTGTTGATGTGTCCATTCGCGAACATTTCCCGTTTTGCCTCTTCCTTCGATCTATTACATTAATGGCGGAGCTAAAATAAGCGAGCAAATTCGAGATGCGATTAAACAAGTACAGCGCAACCGGTCTAAGGCGAACACCTTTCTTAGAGAAAACAACTCGCCGCGCGAGACCAACGAAATCTGGATGCCCCCATTCGGTGGCCGCGTTTGGCGATAAACGGCAAAACCGGCATCAAAGGACCACCCATATTTAATAACCAGATGAAGCGTGCCGCGAGGCTTTCGCAAGACAGGTTCCAGTGTAGACTGAATCGAAAATTCCTATCACATTTCGAGTCAAATTCGAACCGACACGGCGACACGAGAACTGGGCGGGAAATTCCCATTTAGAAGTGTCGATCGTCTCTGCCGTTAATAAAGTCTGTCTAGATTCCCCCCTCAAATCCCCCCCCTCTCTCTTCCATCCTCTCTATGTATATATAAATCAAGATATCTTTACAATCCATTAAATCCAAAGCGAAGTCTGCCCTCTTTCCCCCTCAAATCGCCCCCTCACAGGCCGCCATCGAGCCTGGTACTGGAACGACGGAGCAAATTCCTCGCCGACGCTGATAGGCCGGGAGACACCTCAAGCGGGGTCACGTGACACGACAAAACCGGCGTCTCGCCTACATATTGGCATCTTGCAGTAAGATGAATATATATATATATATATATATATATATATATATATTGCATTGCTTAGGTCCCGGTTAGAGTACCATGTCTGTGAGTGACGTGGATAAAATCAGTTTTTCCCTCCGTAACCATGGCAACGTGATTGAAGCTAACAGGTCTTAGTCGGCCATTTTGATATGGTGGCTTATCTACGCCTGGCTTCTGGGCAGGTCATCATAGTATTATTATTATTAACACGACCGAGCCGGTCGGAGCGGACGTGACGCCATATTGGTGGTTAGATTGCAGGTCTGGCGCGCTATCGCACGTAGCCGTGCACGCATGCGCACGCCCGCTATATGTAACTGTATGGTATCCCCTACTGAAGCGAACGGATGGTGACCACTAATTTGCTAGTGAAATGATAGTAGTAGTAGTCGTAGTAGTGGTACTGGTATTAGTATCAATAATAATAATAATAATAATAATAATAATAGTATTTGTAGTATTAGTGGTGGTTGTGGTGGTAGTAGTAGTAGTAATATTGGTATTAGTATCAGTAATAATAATAATAGTATTTGTAGTAATGGTGGTGGTGGTTGTAGTAGTAGTAGTAGTAGTAGTGGCTGTCGTGGTGGTGTTAGTATCAATAATAATAGTAATGGTAGTAGTAGCTGTTGTTGTTGTTGTTGTTGTTGTTACGATGATGGTAGTGAATGAAATATAACTGTCAACGTTTGTAGTAGTAATAGTGGTAGGATTAATAGTAGCAGTAGTATTTCTTGTTGTTGTTGCTGCTGTTGCTGTTCTTGTTTCAGCCATAGTAGCCGCGATAGTAGAGATTGTTCTACACGTGACCAGCTGACAAACGATAAGTGACCAGCTCAGAGTCCAGCTGCGCCAGCTGACAACATTAAGTGACTGCTCACACTAAACGGGCCTTTAAAGACTGAGGACGAAACGCTGAGGGCGCACTGCCGTCCAACCCGCGGGCAAGCAACCCGAAGGTTGGTCTAATCCGGCCGAGTCGGCCTTGGAATATATTAGCAATCCCGGTAGGGGGTCACCGGGACAAAAGCCGCGGGCGTGGAGTTGTTCAATTTTCGATGAAGATAATTTCATTGACGGAGTTTTTACTGTAGCGCTAACACTGGCCGGGACTAATACAATACAGTGGCGACTCTGTAAAAGGCCATTTCGCGATACGGCAGCTATAGCGGGTGTCGACGTTATATCGAACTCTAATAGCGTACGTACGTACGCCCGACTGACTGATATCTATTTATTGCCGCATTTAATGGAAGGCACGCGAACGGATGCGCGCACACACAGGCGTGCGCAAGAATGTATATACATACGTAAGCACGCGCGTACGCACGTACACACACACACACACACACACACAGAGATAGATAGAGAAAGATATGCGTAGATACGCACGTAAAATATGCATACACATACATACAAACATACATTAGCATGCAAGCACAAACGGGTACAAAGTACGCACTCATATACACGCACGCACGCACGCACGCACGCACGCACGCACGCACACGTATATATATATATATATATTCCATCGTTAATATTCGATATAATATTGTATAATTAGTGGACTCAAAACACGGGCACCACTGTCCAGCTTCCTGTCGGCGTCGCGGCGCGCAGGCGCAGTGGAGTGGCGACCCGGGTACAATCATGGCGGACATAATTGAGTCGCTGCAATTCCTTTGTGCAATAATGACGAGCGATGATTGGTGGACGGCTGGCGACCGGAAACTGGAAATGTCGTCTGCTTATTTGGGGAATGTGTGCCGTCCGGACAACAGGAAGTGTGACGTCATCGGGCCGTGTAGATGTCCACATCTGAGGCGCCGCCGTGATATCCTCGGGCGCAGTCCCGATAACCTGAGGTACTGTCGTGATAATTTGAGGCACTGTCGTGATAACATTGGACAGCGTCGTGATTTAGAACGAGGCACTATTACGTTAACCTGAGGCACTGCCGTAATAATCCGAGGCGCTGTCGGGATAACCCTATAACTGTCGTGATACCGCTATGTGACGTCATGGCAAACAGATACAGTGTCCCAGTTAAGAGAGATACTGTCGCGGAAAGGTCGAGGCACATCTGCGCCTGTGAGGTATTACAGCGATAACCCGACGCCCTGTATTGGTAACCTAAGACGCGGTCGTGATAACTAATGTGTGATAAATATATGTCAGATGTAAGACACAACACCGTCAATGACCCATAAATACAAAATCCGACATGATCAACATCTGCCAGACAGAAGACGTAGTAATACCAACATCTGTCAGATAAAAGACGTAATATTATCAACTTCTGTTAGCTGCAATATGTAACAATATCAACATCTGACATATACGCGATGTAATAATATCTACATCTGCCAGACAGAGGGCGTAATAATATCAACATCTGCCAGACAGAAGGCGTAATGATATCAACATCTGCCAGACAGAAGACGTAGTAATATCAACATCTGTCAGATAAAAGACGTAATATTATCAACTTCTGTTAGCTGCAATATGTAACAATATCAACATCTGACATAAACACGGTATAATAATATCAGCATCTGTTTGACAGAAGACGTAATACTATCAACATCTGCCAGACACAAACATAATAATATCAACATCTGGTAGATACAACATTAATTATATCAACATCTGCTAAATACGTGACGCGACGGTGTCAGCATAAGGAGTTAATAATCCCAAAGTGTTGTAAGGTTGACCTCTGACCCGTGTCAATCTGTCTACAACCCCCATCATACATTACAGTTATGCTTCATTATAAGCCGACAATCTCCATGTGTTACACTTTGAGTCGATGTATTGCTGTATTAATATCTGTGAAACTTGATGCATCACTGTAATAATCTGTGTAAAATCTGAGACAGAGCTGTGTTAATATCTGTGAAATTTGAGACAATGCTGTATTAATATCTATGAAACTTGATGCATCACTGTAATAACCTGTGTAAAACCTGAGGCACAGCTGTATTAATATCTGTGAAATTTGAGACAATGTTGTATTAATATCTGTGAAACCTGAGACATTGCTGTATAATATCTCTGAAACCTGATGCATCACTGTAATAATCTGTGTAAAAGCTGAGGTACTGCTGTATTAATATCTGTCAAACTTATGGACATTGCTGTTTTGATATCTGTAAAATGTATGCATTGCTGTAATAATTTCAGTAGTAGTAGTAGTAGTAGAAGTAGGCTCTACCAAAAAACTTGAGGCAATATAATTTGAGGCACATTAACATATATGACAAAATCTGAGGCATTGGTGTATGGACCGATGCCAGACCCGAGGCATGACACCCACAGCGTTGCCGTGTTAACCGCAATGAAAGCCGCAGGGAGCGCCGATAGCACAACGGTTGGAGCGCTGCGCCGCAGACCGATAGGTTCTGGGTTCGAATCCGTGTCGTAACCGTGTCTGCGGAGTCTGTTTCATTGGGCAGTCGCCCCGTCGGCCAATGTATCCGAGGTGAAACGACTCAACTATAAGAGGGCTGCGTTAACTCACGGAATCTTGAGTCATCTGCCGCATTAACTCGTAGCCGACTCGGGCGAACTGCAGCGTTAACTCGAAACCGAAACCTGAGGCATCTATCTAATATCGGTCATCGAACGTGAGGCATTACTACTGCGTTAACCTCCGCCAAGCCGCGGGCATTGCTGTGTTAAAGTCCACGAGAGCCGGCAAAATTGCGGCATTATCTCCGGGAAGATCCCGTCGGAGTTGCTGTGTTAATTCCAGGCCGACTCGAGGCGTTGCTGTGCGCCTACAACGCGCACTGTCGAAGACGTTGCTGCATTAACCCCCTCACCGCCGCCAACGAACTCGAGCGGCTGGCCGTATTAACCCTTGGCCTGATCTGATAAACAGCAGATAACCATGCCCGATAACCGCCCCCTCCTCCCGAAGTCGGAGGACTATCCGATGTGCGGGGGAACGCTGCGATTTGTCGGATCGCCGCAGGGAGCCGCGGCGTACGCGGGCAGTCGTTTGCCGCGAGAAGAAACGGCCATTTTATAGCCGTTTACGGCGCTCGTCGAAGCCAGCTCGCGATATTAACCCGAATTCGAAACCGACATTACCGAACCCCCGCTGATATCATCAATAAGTCGAAATGGTCGTCGCTAATCTGCCCACGGACAACTCTCTCTCTCTCTCTCTCTCTCTCTCTCTGTCGCTCGCTCTCTCCATCTCACCCGCCCCTCTCTCTCATATCCGTCAACCAGTCAGCGGGATTGCAATCGACAAAAACATCAAATTATGCGCCATTTTTGTTCCCGCGATCTGAGCCCCGCAGTCGATAAACATCAACCAATTCGTTTTTCTCTCATTTCAATTTCGGGATCGGCAGGAAAGAGGCCAAGCCCATCTTCTGGCTTTATGTCCTATCTGACGGCTTTCCGGGGGGGGGGGGGGGGGGTGGTGTATGCAACGAAACAACCGCAACAGCACGATTCCATTTTGGGATTCGTTTCGCGATCGGACGAAAAATGCCAAATTTCCGGGTTTCGCCTTCCTTCAAAACTTTTCATTCCATCTTTGTAGTTGACATAAAAACACCATCGCGCCATTTTGGTTTTAACGGGGATGGACGGGAGGGTCCGGTGTATGGAGCCTTTGTTGAGCCGAAAACGCCGACCAGGGGAGGCATTACAACTACGTGGCGCGGTTGTGGTTCGTGGCACCGAGTGGCAATTATTGGGCTCGATTTAGTTGGTTTTTCGCTCATTATAGAATTCGCTCGCAATTATCGGCCATTTCATACGGGCGCATTCCTCCGTCGGGCCAGACGTCGCGGGTGGGGGGGGGGGAATTTTGGTGGCCAATCGGAGCGACGTTCTCCGATCACGTGGTCCGCTAATTTGCGTATACATCTAGGTCGTCCGGTCCTAATTATACGCGCTGCGACGCCCCCAGCCAATGGCACGCGCCAGATGCCGAAATGGCCACAGGAATGGGCGGCGGTGACCAAGACTTTAGTCGGTTCGTAAATAATTGGAGATTGGAGGAAAAATTCATTCGAAATAGTCAGCCATTAAGGAATTATGATTGCAGATCTACAACAGTGCAAGGAAAGACATGGGGGGGGGGGTCGGTGGCAACATGGAAGGGTGCGTACGGCTGGTGGAAGAGCGCCATTCCTTATCGTCTGCTGGATCTGGTGAAGTTTTCTCCGAAAAATTCGCCACCAAATAAACATTGGGGTGGGTGGGTGAATATTTAGACAAATGTCGCCATCATTAATCGATGAGACGCGATATCGCCGTTTCGAGGTAATAAGCCCGTAACATACCGGGCTGGTCGGCCATACTGCCGACCGATCGCCGTTCACGAGGCCACTTCAGCGCCGCCTATCCGAGATCCGTCTCGCGCCTAATCGTGTCCAGAAGGCTTCGCATTCCTGACACGAGCAGACGATGTGCCGAAATTAATTACGGCCACAAGTTTATGGCGCGTTCGGGATAGCGTCCAGTCAGTTAATAACCGTCGATTAGACCCGACATCGGCTGTTATCTCGACCGGCCGCCATATTGTATTTCGCTTTGGGGAGTTGAGGAGAGAAGGAGAGGGGGGAGTATTTGGTCGTCCGCTACCGTGTTTATTGGTTAAAGGAGTCGCTGTTTGAAAAGAATGAACTCCCGTACAAAGTAAAGTGGCTTTCGTGGTTATTGAGTGGGAGCAGATCGCCAGGGGGCGTGCGTTGTGTTTCTGTGTGCGCGCGCGCGATCCAGCAGAACGGGATGCCGGGATCCCGGAAGCGTTAGTAGTTCTCGAGCGGTGAGGTGAGGGGGGGGGCTATGACGACCTTTCACTGACACGAAAGTACAGTAATTATTTGTGATGGCAAATGTTCAAGTCTTTGATGTGTTAAGAGTAAATTCTTTCGGCATTAAATTCTTTCCCCGATGAATCGTCCACGTGACGTATTCCCACATTGTGATTCTCCGTTTGTAATGCCTTATCACCCACCTCTAACACAACTCAACCCGACCGCCGCCAGTCCTCGAACCGAGGTACTAGCTGATTCGAACAACTACACTAAATAAATTTGTCAAAAGTACTTGTTTTTTAGTTGTTGTCGAGAACTAATCATTTCTAAACCATTTATCCACAGACACACACACACACACACACACAATTATAGCAGATGCCATTAAAGTACAAACTCACGCGGGAAAGGCCGTACTTAAATAGGGACTATTTTATATTTTGAACGCTTTACATTATCCCAATTAGGATACTATCACTACGCCATATACTGCAATGTCAAAATGACAGTCTTTAACATATAATAAGTATATATATATATATATATATATATATATATATATATAGAGAGAGAGAGAGAGAGAGAGAGACCAGTTTTATATACTACTGTTTGTCCAACACACACGGTAGAAAGGTAAAGCGGTCATGATCAAACATAAAACACGCCTCTTTTATAACCGTAACTTCCTTATAAATTCCTTTTCATTTCGTCACTTTGTTTTTTGCCATAATTTTGGCACAAGTATTATTTATGTGAGTAATTTGAATAGCTCACTCACTCACTCACTCACTCTCTCTCTCTCTCTCTCTGTGTGTGTGTGTGTGTGTGTGTGTGTGTATGTGTTGTTTGCGTGTGTATGTCGGGCTGTAACAACCAAAAGCAAACAGGAAATTGGTGAAATCTAATCGCTGACTAGAAAAACAAACGGTGTACAGCTACCACTGTATGTATGAAATAGACCAGGAACAATATAGGTCGTAGTACACAGGCGCCGCACTATCACACACGCACACACGCACACACACACACACATTCTACGCTTCTCCTTTAAAGCCAGATCCCGGATATCGAACAATCCTGAATTCGCCATTCAGGACAGAAAGGCAAACATATCCATTTAAACAAGGGGTCGGAATCGGGTCAAGGTCGCATTATCGCCATCTTTAGTTGCCCGGATGTGGAAGGAAGCTTTTAGCGGCGTCCTTTCGCCGAGAAATATGACTTTATTATGATTTATGACAATAATTCTTCCCCATCCGGCCTTAAGTCAATAGAGCATGGACGTACGAAGTCACGTGATGAGCTCCAGAGACAATGGGACGTCTTAGACAATAGACGGAGGTATCTGTATGTGTCCGTGTAAACATATATCTGGTCAGTGTCCGTGTAAACCAATATATCTGTACGTGCCCGTGTAAACCTATATATCTGTATGTGTCCGTGTAAACATATATATATATATATATATATATATATATATATCTGTATGTGTCTGTGTAAACATATATATCTGTATGTGTCCGTGTAAACATATATCTGGTCAGTGTCCGTATAATACAGGTATGTCTGTACGACTGATTGGTTAGCAGGAACGGAGCAGAGCGGATGGGGGAGTGATGGCGAGACATCAATCTGGATCACCTTAGTCTGTGCCTACATAATACAGGTATGTCTGTATGAGGGATTGGCTGGGACGGATGAGGCGGGGAGGGGTGTGTGTGAGTGACATCGATCTAGATAAAACTGGTCAGTATCTATAAAAAACAGTTATCTCTGTAGGGATGGGTAAATATATCTAGATTGAACTGGTCAGTGTCTGAATAACACAGATATGTCTGTACGAACACGTACGGGGGTGGGGTGGGAGGGGGTATTGAACGATGTATATGTGTATTCGGTCACTGTCAGTTTGAACACAGGTATGTATGTACAATCACGTACGGTGTGTGTGTGTACGTGTGTGTACGATGTACATGCGTACGCGGTCACTGTCAGTTTGAACACAGGTACGTCTGTACGGTGAGATTTCTAGATAAAGGTCTGCGTCTAGTTAGCGTCGTGTTGTAACCCTTTGGGCGCCTTCGTGGCCTAACTGGTAGCGCGGTTGGTTACAGATCTATGGCACCTGGGTTCAAATCCTGGCCGGGCTATGTGAAAGGGGTGTTTCAGCTTTAACTTCGCTTCATTAACTTCGGAGGTCGCTCGGCCCATTTTGTGCACAAAAGTGGCCGTAAAATATCAACCACGTGTAACCCCTTTGAACGAACCCCGCTCCTCCACCCCCCCCCCACCACCGGCTTCCCAAAGATACAGAGATGAGCAATTGTGATCGGCGAAGCTTCGCGATCGATTTTATCTCGATGATGATAATGATGATGATGATGATAATGATGATGATGATGATTCAAGGAGAGCTCTCTGTTGACGTATATTAGACAATATATCAACCCGAAACTATAAGTAATCACCCATCGAAACTGGTAGATTAACACACACACACACACACACACACACACACAGGATCTGTGTGTGTGTGTGTGTGTGTGTGTGTGTTTATTTTGTATGTATTATTTTAATATATAAAACGTCTATTATTTACAACGAGAATCATGTCCTCCGGACTAGACCGTCTTCATTCTGGCATTCTTCATATCAAGACTGATACTCAGTTTAAATACGCGAAATAGTCCAGTCAGCTGGCTAAATAAATACTACTAACCAAATAAACGAGAGAGAGAGAAAAAAAGTCCCTCAATCGGAATAAAACAATCAGACATTCTAATTTAAAGACCAGGAATTTCCAATCATCAGATCCCTGATACGTTTCTATTCCATTAAAAATTCGCTCCCGAAGAGCAACAAACGCCAATTCGACGTATTCAGGACCATCGTAAGTTAATTGCGAACACGTTTCGAACATATTGAACAACCGCCGATCCGGATTTTTGTTCGGTGACCGCGGATACTTTATACCGGATTAAGCCGAACAGCCAATCAAAACAGCCATATGAAACGCAAGGAATGTTTATTATTAACAAGATGATTGATGATTTATGTTTTTCGGCCACTTTTGTGCGTGTGGTAGGCTAAAGGTAATGAGACGAAGTCAGAGATGAGACATCCTTCAGGTATGCCCACGCAGAGTTTCTCGAACTCGGGCGGTAGTGATCTGCGGTCCAACGCGCTACCGTGCTATATTATAAGGTTCACCCGGAGTTAAGGGGGTGGGAGTGGGGGGGGGGGTTGTATGCCCATCACAGTCAAGTTGAGGTCAGCTGAGTCGTCTAGCCTTGACGATGGTCACATCAGGGATGGCCGCCTAGGAAAACACATCCCACAAATACGGACATGGTCCGGATTCGAACCCACAACCTGCGAAAGTATAAGTATATACCATTTATTATAGATACCCAATCCATATGGGGGGGTGTATCTGTATTGGGACGCTAAGTCCATTCATATGGAGACACAAGGTAAAAGTGTGAGGCTCTTTTTTCGGTGGCTGAGACGGCCCTTTGCAGGTATGGGCATCCCTTTGTTAAAGGGTCGGATCGCTGTCAAAACGGAAAACATTTCACGCCTTCGGTTATTGTTCGCTCGATGCTGCCGGCAATTCTTCAACAAAACCCCGCGACGCCTTTCCCCACAACGCGGCACCCGGCCTCATAAAGCGGGTGTGACCCCCCTGATTACGACAGGCCGGCTCTCGGCCGTGGAGAGCGTCCCTTTGTTGCCGTCGCAAATCCAATCCATCTCATTGGCCGCGATCGAAATCGACTTTCATAGATCATCCAATCTCAAGCATCTCCCATAACGAGTACAATAACCCCGAAGCCGACCTTGTCACAACAAAACAAAACGCCGGGTGGAAAAAACCGGCCGAAAATCAAGAATTCCGCAATGTACGGTCACGGTACCGGGGTCCCCCCCCCCCCAAGTTCACCAGTTGTCATTAATTCCGCACCGACGGCTTGCCATAGATCAGAAGCGGACAGCGAATAAAAATATCACGCGTCGTGTCATAGGCCGCCCGGCGCAGGCGCACCGACCGCACCGCGAAGACGAAAGACGTATTCTTGCGCGGGAAAAACCAAGCCATCGGCCGACGGAAGGAAGGTGTCGCCGGAACAAGATGGCGGAATGCGGCCATTATTTATTTATAAACCGGCGCAACGATGACTGATCTACGACTGGTCTAAGTCATTACGACAGCGCCGCCTAACGGCGACATTCTTCCGCAAAACCAACAGGCGATCTTAATTCAATAGAAATTCCAACATGGTGGCCGCGGGCGGATCGTCTGCTAAATAGCGCCCCACCGGTCTGGGGAATCGGATAGCCGCGTTAAAGCTGCCGGATCACACACACACACACACACACACACACACACACGGGGGGGGTTAGTTGGTAAGAGGGGGGGACCCGTCTACGCACAATTTAAAGCTGCCCAACCAAATTCATTACCAACCAGTCGACATTAACTGTATATAGAATGCGAATAATGGAATAATGACGATGTTAAAGCTGTTCGAGGATGTTTCATCGACAACGCCCCGCCAAGATACGACCCTCGCAAACTTAAGCCGTCATCCGCCAATAAACCACATACCTATCAGTCCGACAAGCTTAAAGCTGATTGACCGAATCCCGCTTCAAGCGAAATTGACTAAACCCGCCACAAAGCGGCAGTATTAGCCCAGCCCGGAACGCGCAGACTTCAAAAACGAAATTCAATGGCGTCGTTGTGCGAGGCCGACCGATACGGAATGGCGAAACGGCCTCGAACCCGGAATTACGTAGCCGTTGGTACTGGCCCATTATCTTAAGAGTCCGATCAAAGGAGAACGGCGGCAGTATTAAAGTTGTTCCGATCGCATTCCACAGGAAGCTGGATAGCGGCTGACCGGCCAACCCGGATCACGTGGTTCGGCGGTCACCCAGTTTAATGTCTAAGCGCGGCAGGACAGCGTAGAATGTTAGCGTTGCTGGCGCCCTCTAGCACGCGGTAGGCTAGCCGGGTCGAAGGTTGGTGAAGCGAATTGAAAGATGAAACACCCCTTAGACACGGTCCGGCCGGGATTTGAACCCAGGCGTTAGTGGTATGCGGCTAGGCGCGATGCCAGTTAGGCTTAAAGCTAGGTGATAAAATTCCGGTACAACGTGGCAGGGCTTTCTATGAGGCCCTCTACCGGCGGGATGACGTTAGACGGCGGGGCATGAAACAATACTTCGGTAACTAAACTGATCGGTCGACATACACCGCCATCCTGACAACATTTCATCACCAATCCCATAATGCAATACACCGACCACATTCACTCCGCGTGGTGACGCCACGTGTCATCTTGATATCGCATTTCCTGAGACAAGAGGATAGATAGCTAGACAGACTGACAGACAGACAGATAGACAGACAGACAGACAGACAGATAGATAGATAGATAGGTGGAGAGAGTGAGAGATAGAGAAGCGGCTTACTTTAAACGACAGGCAGCCATGATATTTGGCAGCCATAACTAATTTTTGGGACGTTTATATACACCGGAAGAAGTGGCGTCACACGGAGCAGTCCCATGATGCACTGCGCGCCTTACGAGGCCAATATCGGCCGAATCAAAGTGGCTATAAAATGGCGACCAGAATGGACGCCATGGGAACCAATCAGCTGCTGGCCATTGCGATGACGTCACAATCGACGATGGCCGAATTCGTGAAGATTTAGATGTTTAGATCTTCGCACACACATACACGCGCGCGCGCACACACACACACACATACACACACACACACACACGAGCCCGCACAGGCACTTCCGGCCCAGCCCCGCACGTTTTAACCAACACAAACGAACCGATTTAATGTGTTTACAGACACAACAACCGGATGAACTAAACGTCCTGCAAACCTAACATCGACCACAAATCAACATTCTTCCATCCGGGCTAACTATCCGGCCACAAATCCGGACACGCAAACAACACAGAAATTTGGCTGGCCAAAGAATCCGGCACTCGAAAATTCCCCCACCCCCAGCCGCCGTCGTCGAAAACAACGGCTTCGTTGTTTACTGGGCGATAATTCGGCGTTGTTCTAAAAGCGCCGAGCCGTTCGGCCCAATAACAGGCGCCCGGTGTCGGTCGGCCATCCGGGAATCGTAGGTGGCGACATCTGGTGGCTGATGGCGAGACGACCGTGTACCGGTGGGAGCGTTTGGCGTGCTGAATGGGGGTTCGGGGCCCCGCCGGGATACTCCGCTGGACGTTGAGTTGTTTGGAAGAAGCAGCGTTTGGCCGAGAGGGTTCGTTAGGAGCTTCTCAACCGAGGGGTTCCTGGTAATGTTGATGGTGATGAGGATGATGATGAATAGGTTGTTGATGATGATGATGTTGATAATAATAATATTAAATATGGATGGTTCATCCCAGAAATAAAGTTTGATGATTGTAGATGTTGGTACACAACATCATTATACAACAATAACAACAACAACACCAGTAATAATAATAATAATAATAATAATAATAATAACAATAATAATATATTAATAACAAAGTTATGAATAACATAGTTGCGACAATAAACTGGTTTAATAATCAGTCGAGAATGATGATTCACAACGGTCGATGACAGTTGTTGATGAACAAAATTACTATCTCTCAACGCGTGACATCCCGAAACAGTCTGTTATCTTATTGTTTGTGATAGTCTGAAAGAGCCGATAAGGGGGTGGATGGGGGGGGGGGGGTTATCAATCTGAAACGGTGTTTGGTCTTGTTGTTGTAGTAGTAGTTGTTGTTATCGTCGTTGTCGTTGTTGTTGTGATTTGAGCAGCTTTGTTACGTTTTTGTCGTTGGCGATCGGGGAGTTGTGGGTGGGTGGGTGTCTGCGCCTTGGGTCATTTGACCGGAGATCGACTCCCAGGGTAAACATCCCACAAATACGGATAGGGGTCGGATTCGAGCCCCGGACTTTGAGTTTCGCAGCGCAGTACCCTAATGATGGGCGCCATGGGGGGGGGGGGGGTAAGGGGGTGCACCTATGACCGGTTGAGCGTACGGTGGGTGAGTTGTGAAATAATATCTAACCTCTGATACGTGGAGCACACACGCGCGCGTACACACCCGCCCACACACCCAGCCACACACACACCACCACACACACAGCCATTCCAGTCATGTCCCGGGTTAGTTCCGGGGGGGGGGCGATCAGGGGGAGGCGACATAGACACTGCCGCTTGTACATCAATAGCGAGATGCCAAAACTCGGGTACGAAATTGAATTGTGCCGTATAGGGCCGCTCCCCGAGCTGTATCTCCCCCCCCCCCCAACAGTGATACATTAAGCTTTGGTAATAATCTCTATAGTGAGCAACGATACGTAGTACTGGGGGCTGCTGGGACATAGGCCTGTCTTCTGTCAGAACTGGGAGGCGAGGACTTGCGAGGCCTCGCGACGGCCTGGCGGAGGGGGACTTTCTATAGACTGGTGCTGATGGTGGTGGTGATGGGGACATCTGGGGTGATGGCAAGGTCGTTGAGCACCAAACGTGTTTGCTTTCGAATTGGATTCCTCGTTTCCGTAATTTGTGTGCATCACACGCGCGCGCACGCACACACGTACGCACGCACACATACGCACGCACGCACACACGCACGCACACACAGGGGTTGTGAGAGAGTAGTGTGTTTAACTAAGGAACAGGTCACACTTGGAGCATACAGCCTAAGAGGCAGGCAGAGGAGGAGCATTACATATCATAACAATAAAAGTCCCGATGAAACGTCTATATGGTAGTATTATCTCTATTTGTGTTTCTTTGTGTCTGTGCAGTTTCACTAAATATTAAAGACCCCCCTCCGCTAATATATATATATATATATATATATATATATATATATAAGCATTTATGGTACTATTTAGTTGTACCAGAACGTTCTTAATAAAGCGGCAACCTAAAGGGATAAATCGGCTCGTTCAAAACTCGTACCCACATGAATGACAACACGTTGTCAGCGGTAACTGTCATACTAT
This sequence comes from Paralvinella palmiformis, assembly GCA_025642065.1. Lineage (NCBI taxonomy): Eukaryota > Metazoa > Annelida > Polychaeta > Terebellida > Alvinellidae > Paralvinella > Paralvinella palmiformis. The sequence continues at coordinate 158,485 of JAODUP010000414.1, read as the reverse complement.
CTGCCATCAGGATTCATAATAAATCCTCCCTCACCGGAACTACCCGAATTGAACGTATGTGCACGTGCACAGTGTGTTTACGTGCGTGTGATCGTGCATGCGTGCGTGCGTGTGCGTGCCTGCTGGCTGCACTCTGAAGTTATTACTGGTAAGCCTTGCTTATATTATCAATATACAAATTATGGCTGTATCAGGTTACAAGCATATCTCATTATCGGGTTGCAGAAATGCCTGTATATCAGGTTACAAACATACCAGTATACCAGGATACCAGTGCATCAAGTGAAAAGTATACCAGAATACCAGTATCTCATACTATTAGGATATCATTATAAGAGCATGGTATTATATAATAATACCATCCATACCAGGATACTAATATACTAGGTTACAGGTATACCACTATTATACAATACCAATTTATTAGTATACTGTCATTTATCAGTATACCAGGATACCAGGAGAACTGTAGAAAATCATTAATCCCCCCATCTACGCCTCCCCCCCCCCGTAATCTACTATTCTGCGACAGTCACCACGGGGCGTTAGTTTCTGTCGTCAAAGGTGGCAGCACTGTACATCATATGTTGGCTCTTTGATGATTGGAAAATATAACATGGTATATGGTAGAGAGAGAGAGAGAGTGATGGAGAACACAGGGGGAACACAGGGTTGGAGATGGGAGAACACAGGGCTAGAGATAGGGGAACACAGGGTTAGAGATGGGAGAACACAGGGCTAGAGATAGGGGAACACGGGGTTAGAGATGGGGAACACGGTGCTAGAGATAGGGGAACACAGGCTTAGAGATGGGGGAACACTGGTCTAAAGATAGGGGAACACAGGGTTAGAGATGGGGGAACACAGGGCTAGAGATAGGGGAACACAGTGTTAGAGATGGGGGAACACAGGGCTAGAGATAGGGGAACACAGGTTGAGATGGGGAACACAGGGCTAGAGATAGGGGAACACAGTGTTAGAGATGGGGGAACACAGGGCTAGAGATAGGGGAACACAGGGTTGGAGATGGGGAACACAGGGCTAGAGATAGGGAACACAGAGTTAGAAGTGTCGATAACTGGTGGAAGTCAGGAATAATACAGGGTTAGTGATAGGGATGACGGAATGAAGGCATGGACTACTGTTGGAACATAGGGAGAACACAGGGAAACACAGGACTAGAGATAGGGGAACACTGGCCTGAAGGTATGCAAGTTAATGGTTGGAGAAAACTGTGGGAAACATGTAACACACAACACACACACACACACACACACACACACACACACACACACACACACACACACACACACACCGGACATTCCAGACCAGTGTCCAAATTCCCAGCTCACTGGTCGTTCTGCAAAAATAACAACCTGACGACGACGACGACGATAACATCAACAACAGCAGCAACAACAACAACAACAACAACAATTAGTTTCCTAGAGACGTGAGCAATGTCCTCATTATATATTTGATTGTAAGAGGACGCAGCTTCCTAGATATCTAAATTAACCCATCACTATAATACATCACACTCCCCCTCCTCCCCCCCCAGGATTCCGCCATCTCCATATGGACCGGCGTACGAAAACAACACTTTTACAACAGCTATCTCTGGGTTTGAATCCGACGCGTAGCCTTGATTTTTGGGACATTTCATGCCGTATGTGTCGGGTGCTAATAGTGCCGGAACTAAAGAAAGGGCTGGCTGGCTGGCTGGATCTCACTCACTCACTCACTCACTCACTCACTCACTCACTCCTGACATCACCAGGCTGTTAACCCTCATCCTTATACATACTAATCACTAAATAGCAATTAATACTAACATTAACGGAAAACATGATCCATCTCGACTAACGTCCCAAATAAATTCGAACTCACCCCCATCCTTCCCATCCCAACGAACACTCCTCCACCAACGTCACTCACTCACTCACTCACTCACTCACTCACTCACTCACTCACTCACTCACTCACTCACTCACTCACTCACTCACTCACTCACTCACTCACTCACTCACTCACTCACTCACTCACTCACTCACTCACTCACTCCTGACATCACCAAACACCGCCTTCCCCCAGAAATTGTGCGCTACATTTGAAATGCTGAACTTCTTGGTTCGATTCCTTGACGAGGCTGTTAACCCTCATCCGTCGTATGATGATGATAATAATGATGAAAAATAGTTCAATATTTAATAAATAAACTGTTAACGGGAAAACATGATCCAGTCTCGGACTAACGGTGATCCAGAATAGAAATTCGAAACTATCCCCCGATACCGTTCCCAGTCCCGAACGAAATCTCGCTCCGTCAAACCGTCCCAAATAATCACTCGTACCTTCGTCCGTCCACCGGGACGATTTTTCGGCACCTATCGGAGGGGGCGGGGGGTGCGGTGTAGCGGCTGGGGGGGGGAGGGGGCGGAGGTGATAAGGGGTGGTTGGGTGTCTGCGGGGACGCGGGTATTCCCTCGGCAATCAGATAGCGCTTTTAATCCGGCATCCGTCAGTGATCCAGCTCGAATGATGTCAGAACGTGTCAGTAATTAGTGATGCCGAATTGCCTGACCGTACCCGGCCAGCCAGGGGACGAGTCTAAATTACGGCCGGTTCGTCTCATTACCATCCCCTCACGGCCAGCTGTCAACGGGATTTTGGTCTCTGGACGTATTAGATATCCGAATCGTTGATAACAAGTGACAGACAATGAATATTTAACCGACTCCGACGGTTTGGCGTCGACGTCGGACGGGCCCGTGGTCGACGTCGACGCTGAGGGGCCGCCCACCCACCCTACGTAGAACAATAGCAGACGATGTACACCTCACCTGGTCGCCGGTGAAGGCTTCGTGCCGGATTTCCCGCCAACAATTGTCCCCGCTTCTGGTGAGATGCTCGAATAAAGATGGACGCCGATCGGTTGTTGATGATGCTGATGAAACATCGTCGAAATAATGTTTATAGAGAATCTCTCTCCCTCTCTCTCTCTCTCTCTCTGGGTGTGTGTGTGTGTGTGCGCGCGCGCGTGTGCGTCTGTGTGTACGAGACAGAAAAGGTAACGGCTCAGAGAATCAAAACTTACGCGGTCGCAAGTGAGAATGGCAACTTAGGCCACTAAGGCATGCCCTGGCTCAACGGTGTGTGCTGGTGGACAAAATTCAAGCGGACACCGGCTCAAATCAGCCGGCCCGCTACTAATCCATCGAGTGCTCGGCTGGATTAGATGGATTATCATGGATTTGGCGCTCAAACTGACAGCATGCTGCCACGGGAACAGACATTACCTGTCCCGTTGTATAAGTTCAGATACCCAAAATCAAAATGATTATACTTAACTGCAAGTAACTAGCAGCAGCAACAACACTATCAGCATCACCATTACCACAACAACAACAACAACAACCTCAGCAGCAGCAACAGAAGGACTAGCAACAGCAACGTAATTATCAACTAGAGCGAAAGTCACCCGGCTGTGGTTTTCCATTTGTTGTGTCAGTTCTCTTTTCGTGTATTAATTTCCTTCTTCTGCTTTGTTTGTTTATTTATTTTTGCATTTATTTATTTGTGTATTTGTTTGTTTGTTTGTTTGTTTGTTACGACAATACGGCTTTTCATACCGGGTATCATGACTACAGACTACTACATAAGGCAGGACATCGCCGGAGCCAGTGAGCTAAACTCCACGACGGGGTAAACAAATAAACAAGCCACGTTTTAATACTCCGTCTCGTAGTGCGGAGGAAGACCAAACAAAACAAAAATGGCCGCCATACATCGTGGCGGGAATGCGACAACGTAAACCGGAAATAGACGTCTCCAAGGAGCGAGAAAATAACGAATCTTACCCGGTGAACGATAATAGGCGAGAGAGAAAAAACCCGTGTAAGCTACAAAACACGAACAAATAATTATAGAGATTTTATTACGGAACGGGTCGGTGTGCGTGGTGTGTGTGTGTGTGTGGGTTGGGGGCGGTGTTTTATTCCATTCATCCGGATATCAGCCAATCTGGATTTAGTCCGTCACGATATGGAACGGATCACCCGAGTCCGGATCTAGACTGTCGCCGATCCAGTGTTTACTATCCGCGCAGCCGGAGTCCGAGCTGGTCACGTGACGCCTTATCTCGACTCTATTTCGAGCGCAAATTAGTTTTTTTGGGTTTCGGACGAAAACGACGATGAATTTTGTTGATATGATATTACATCATAGGTAGATGTATACACGAACACGGCTACGCCTACAACTATCCATATTACAGAGAGGGGAGGGGGGGGGGGCAGACGTATACCTGCAATCATTTGCCTTTAGGTACCACCTGTCTTTAAAGACCACCTAGCCAATGGCCTACAGAATGTTAGGAACCCGGAATAAGGAACTAGCCAAGTTTAACAACCATCTGATCAAGTTTCAGTCCTAATGCCTCAATACGAGGTCCGGTAATTACACGTACGCGCATACACGCGCCTGCGCGCATAGCCGCAGATTTCTAAACTAACTCTCCAATCTCACAAACAAACTCAAACTGGCATGTTATTGAAACCACCTCAACAACGACAACAACAACAACATCGATATATCTCTTACATCTGTTGTTGTCGTCGTTATTATTATTGTTATTGTTGTTATTATTACTGCTTTAATTATTGTTGTTATTTTTGTTGTTGCTATTATTGTTGCTATTGTCATTATTATTAATGCTGTTATTGTTGTTATTATTGTTGTTGTTTTCCCGGTCTATTTTGTAAAGGTGATTTACTGTTTTCTATCAACCGTCGCTGGACCAATCCCCGTTAATAACGGACGGCATTCAAAAAAATTACGATTCTGATTGGTCTAGAAAATTGGCAACCGCCACAGGAATGACGTCACGACGTATATAAATACCAACACCGAAATTATGGCGAATCACAACAAAAGATTATATTGGATCTGTGGGGGTGAAATGGCGCACAAGCGACTGATAGCAGACGATAGGTCGTGGTAAATGGGATGAGCGTTGATTTAAAGAAAAAATGCTGTAATTAAAACACAATATTATCTCATTAAATACCGAGTTAATACCACATTTTTGCGGTAGCGCGTCGGTTGCCGAGCTACGGGTCTCTCGGTTCGAATTCCAGTGTGTTGTCGGTGCTTCTGAGATGTTTCATCTTGTCTCGTCATATCACTGGGCCATATGTTCCGGGTGTAACCGCCTGGGTTAATCAAACAATTACTGACTGACTGACTGGTTGACTGACTGGTTAACTGACTGGTTAACTGACTGACTGACTGACTGACTGATTGACTGACTCACTCACCCACTCACTCACTCACCCACCCACTCACACTGAAAGACAACCCTTCCCCATACTCCACACCTACACGCTCCAGTCCAGTGACTCGGGTTTAGTACACATTCATGGCCGTAGATGGCGCTATCCAGTCGTCTACGTCACTTCCGCCAAAATCATCAAGTACTAGCCATCGGTAATAAACCGAAAATATCCGATAACAGGTGATAATAAGCTTTTTTGTTTTGCCGTTATCGAGTACTTCTGGTACGAAGTCATTCCCCGTACGAACCGAACACCACGTGAGGCCAATCAACCAATCGGATTAGTGCTGGCCGTCATATTGTCGGGTCGTCCCGTTCGACGATAAAGCAATAATATATCCTTATTATCGCCCACTTTGTTCGTCGGTAAGAGTCACCTAGAACAAAATGGCCGCCAAATATTGGTTTGCGAATCGGGACTCTCGCCGATCGTACTAATTCGATCTCAGATCCGGTCTAAGTCGGTTCTTCTTCGGGATTTCTCCGTTTGTGTGTTATTCGTCGTATATCAATCCATATCGCTTCCATACTAGATCTACATTTCATCCGGATCGCAGCTGATAGACACTGATCCAGAACGGATTGAGCGATAAACAGAAAGACTACTGGACTGTCCCAAAAAAGTAATGCAGTAATAATAATAATAAGAAGAAGAACAACAACAACAATAACAACAACAAGATAGAACGCTACCACATTTCAAACTCCGATTATCACCAGATGGGGGTCGATGCCCGGATGGATGTTCTCCAGAATTCCGGAAGAAGGATCCATGCGTGTCTTGTTTATATTGTAGTCAATGCCTCCTACACGTTATCCGGGACTGGTTCTAATTAGACAAGTTCTTAGATAAGATAAGGGCCAGTTAACACCGGATTCTGGAACCGGTTATCAGCGCCTCCTGTCAACTGGCCGATATCCGGACCAATTAGAGCGGCTTGGTCCAGGTCTGGTACAATCCCGTGCAGTTCTGGCTTCGTCGTGGATCCTGAAGGTTTGTTATTGGTGATGGTGGTAGCGGGGGTGGTTTGTTGATGGGGGGGGGGGTGCACGTGCGCGTGCGCGGGTGGGTAAGTGGACGATTCTTTAGGGATAGTATAAGTGTGGCGTCGTACGTAAGACCGGAAGAGGAATCTGCCTGTTTTTGTGGTGTACCAGTAGAAGCCATTTTGTGAGTGATAATGGGTGTATGCAAAACGAGTAGGAGGAGGATGTCTTCAGTATTAGGATGTCTAGAATACTGCGTTGTCCACAATATATTGGGATAACCATAATACTAGGATGTCCGTAAAATTCGGGTATTAACATTTGTGGAGTGACCATAACGCTGGGTTGTCCTCATTACTGGAGCAGCCTCAGTAGTGGGTAGCTATTGTAGTGGGGTGTCTATAGTAGTGGAGTGTCTATAGTAGTGGGGTGTCTATAGTAGTGGGTTGTCTATATTAGTGGGGTGTCTATAGTAGTGGGGTGTCTATAGTAGTGGGCTGTCTATAATAGTGGGGTCTCTATAGTAGTGGGGTCTTTATAGTAGTGTGATGTCTATAGTAGTGGGGTGTCTATAGTAGTGTGGTGTCTATAGTAGTGGGGTGTAAACGGCATTTGATTGCCCCAAATATCAGAATTGCCTCCATTACCCATGTGACCTCTATATTGACCAGAAGCTTGAAAGTCATCGGCAGATATCTGCCTACCTTTCTGTCTATCTACGTACCTACTGTCTGTCTGTCTATCTATCCGACTGCCCCCCTCCGACCCTGTCCGTCTGTCCATCTCTCTGTCTGTCTATCTGTCTCTATGCACGTATGCCTATAAGTCTACTTGCCTGTCTGTCTATGAGTCTCCCTATCTGTCTATCCGCATGCCTGTTCGGCTCGCTCCACCCCCCCCCCCCATGCATGTGTGTCTGTCTGTCTATCCGTCTTTATATGCACGTATGTTATCAGTCTAACTCCCTATCGCCTTGTCTATCAGTCTGCCTCCCTGTCTGTCTATCCATATGTCTCCTTCCCTCCCTCCCTCCCTCCCTGTCTATGTCCGTCCGTCTGCCCATCTGTCCCACAGCTACAATATATCATCTCTGACAATTATTTAATACAAAAACATGTCCAAATTCGTTCGGCCAAACTCCGCCCAAACTCCGGCGATGTTTATCACAATGTAGACAGGAAAATTATAACATTTAACGCCGACAAAAAACACCACACAGACACCGGACTTGACAGACAACATCTTTCAGGATCAATATCTCGATCCAGATAATCCTCACCCCCCACCCCCCCCCCCACCAGCACCAGATTTGCTCGCCACTCAGACACCAGGTTCTCGGTTTGAAGTCTCGTGTGTTAATTTAACACATCGATTATTGTGAGTTATCACCAGGTGAGGAGTATCATTTGGTGATCAGTATCACCGGTTGAGTGCTATCGTTTGGTGACGAGTTTCACCAGACGAAGAGTATCACCAAGCCAGAAATATCACCAGGTGAGGAGTATCATTAGGCGAGTACTAATTTCAGGTGGGGTGTTTCATTAGCAGAGGAGTATCATTTGGCAAAGAGTATCACCAGATAAGGAGTATCGGCAGGCGAGGAGTATCACCAGGTGAGGAGTATCACCAGGTGAGGAAGCAGGATTAGGTGAGGACATCATTAGTTTAGGGTTATCTTACTAGGTGAGTATTGTCACCAGTTATGGAGTGTCACTAGTTGGGTGGTCTCACTAGGTGAGGAGTATCATTTGGTGAGGAGTATCATTTGGTGAGGAGTATCATTTGGTGAGGAGTATCATTAGATGAGGAGTATAATTTGGTGAGCAAGATCAGACTGTCGGAAGAAAAATCACATGGTTATTAGGTATCCACCCACTTCTACCCATCTAACCGCAATTTCCTACTAACCTACACCCATCTCCTACCCAATAACACCCATCTCCTACCCAATAACACCCATCTCCCAAATGGCCTTTCCTCTCCCATTATTCCAAATGTTCTCTGCCTTCTGGATCACGTGATCGCCAACAAAATCCGGAATGCGGAAGCTCTCCGCCCAGTTATATCCAGATTTGTAATCCATTCCACTCATCCATCTTGTGGCCCGTCTGGATCTCGGTATGTCTCAATCAATATCCAGAAAGTCTCAGATCAGGATAGACGTTACTACGCCCGTATCCGGAAATGTTTTTCTCTCGGATTTCACGAAACGCCAATTGACCAATTAACGTATGGAGTCTGGGAATCTGGATCTAGGTCACGTGACTGCTCGCTGCTGGGACGAATTGCGTTATAATGTGTTCTGGTTCAATAATGTGCCTTAATGTGTTATGGCCTTTATAATGTGTTATAAAATGTGCTGTTGTCTTATAAAGTGTTATAGTTTAATAATGTACCATATTGTGTGGTTGTGTTATAATGTGTTCTTGTGTTATACTGTCCTAGGTTGTTATAATGTGCTATAATTTATTATTATGTTGTCAAACTTGGATCGTCATGGATAATGTCACCTGCCTGGTTGCCTGCCTGTCTGCCTATCTGCCTGCCTATCGTTCTGCCTGTCTGTCAATAGGCCGACCTGCTTGTTTGTCCGTCTGTCTGCATGTGTGACTTTCAATCTGTCTTTGTGTATGCTTGTTTTTCTCTCTGCCTCCTTGTCTGCCTGTTTGTCTGCCGTCTGCCTGCCTGTCAGCCGCCCTGTCTGCCTGTCTGTCAATATGCCGGCTTGTATGTCTGACTATCTATTTTTGTGTATGCTTGCTTTACTCTATGCATGCTTGTTGTCTGCCTCCCTGCTTGTCTGCCTGCCTGTCAGCCGCCCTGTCTGTCTGTCTGCCTGTCAGCCTCCCTGCCAGACCACCTCTAGAATCCTCATCGTCCTCATTATCAGGTTATATGTCATCAGAGTAAAATATTATGAGAAGAATAGTCATCCATATTAACACTATCACAATACCTGTAATATTAACACATTAACACTTTAACACGTTCTGTAATCAAATCCTTCCGGATAGAGTTACCGCCAGGCGTCGCTGTGACCAAACAATTATGACTGCCGACAGTTTTATGTATCTGCCTGTAAAGGCAATCTACAGATGTGACTATAGACGGTCCATAGAGATGACAACAGATGGTCTATAGAGATGACTATAGACGGTGTATAGAGATGACTATAGACGGTATATAGAGATGACAACAGATGGTCTATAGAGATGACAACAGATAGTAAACAGAGGTGACTATGGACTATGAAAGGATGCGACTATAGAGAGTCCATGGAGATGACTATCGGTAAGTATAGACTGCGAACAGATGTCACCGTGAAGAGTCCTCAAATGTGGCTATGGATGGTGTACAGATGTGATTATATGTACTCTAAAGGAGTGACTCTATTGAGGGTCCACAAATACTAGGTCGATTTAAAAAATGTGTGACTACAGATAGTTTAGACATGTGAATATAGACGTCTAACAGATGTAATTATTGTCAGCCTACAAATGTGAGAATATACAGCGTACGGTAGAATTTATATAGGTGTGAGTAATAGACAGTCTACAGATGTGACTATAAACAGTCTACAGATGTGACTATAAACAGTCTACAGATGTGACTATAAACAGTCTCAGGATATGACTAATAGACAGTCTAAAGATATGACTAATAGACAGTCAAAGGAAGTGAATATATAGATCCCACATATATGTCTACAGATGGTCTACAGATGCGACTCTTGTTAGTTTACAGATGTGACTAGAGACAGATTATTGTCATAAAACATCTGTCGTCGTCTTATTAATAACGAAATAACAATAACCATTGACGTCACCGATTACGTCACTACATCTTCGATTTCGTTGTGTCATTAACGAAAATGATTTAAAATATGAAAATTGTGACCTGCTATAGAAATACTATTATTATTACTACTATTACTAATAATAATAATACTATTACTACTAGTAGCTCTACTACTACTACTACTACTACTATCAATACTACTACTATTACTACTATTATTAATAATAATAACAGCAACAACAACAACAACAACAGTAGTTGTTTATATTATCAGATGATACAACTGTCCAGTTCATCAATACGGTGTCAGGTTACAATTTATTGTTGACGGCTAGACGAGAGTTCAGGGATAATATTTTAAAAAAAACGACTCTAAATCTATGGTATCAAATATCTTAAGAGGTGGCCAGCGAGTTGGGAGCAGCCATTTTTCGACTTGAAACGTCTGAAACATCCTTCGTCGCATTCTACTAGATTCTTTTTCAGTGATGATGATGATTGATGTTTTACGGCCACTTTTGTGCACGCGGTAGGCTAAATCGGCCGAGCGACCTCCAACGGTAATAAAGCGAAATCGAAGATGAAACACCCTTCAGATATGCCCACGCCAAGATTCGAACACGGATGGTAGTGATCCGTGGTCCAACACGCTACCGCTAAACCGCGGAGGCGCCCAGCCCTCCCTTCCCCTCCGGGACCCCTTTCAAGTAAAAGTAGAACGGTATTTGAGAGATGGGCCTCTTGGACAACGATGGGGCAAGGTACGGTGCTCGAAACGACATATCCACTGACGTCATTGGGCGCGCGGACGGGCCCGGCACGTGGGCTGTTCGGCGGTGCCAAACTAATGAGATGGGAAGGCTTCATGGCCAAAATTCATGACCGACTGAACACGATCAGCTTCGATAACTGGCAGTCATTGATCTGTGATTGATTGGCCTGGCCGCGATCGTAAACAGGCGGGGTCCAGCTGTACGACAAGGGGTCAAAATGGCCGCGCGCGTGACCGAGGAGCGGTCGGGGTCAAGAGGTCGTGGTGTTCGGGTCATTTTCGGTGAGACGTCTGCACCTTTCGTTGGCGAGTTGGTAAATTTGTTTCCACCTCGAGAGTTGGTGACAAATTATCGCGAGATTTCCAACGACATTTCAGGAGTTTATGCCCCATTTTCGTTCATCTGGTGACAGCTGATCACGTAAGTCACGAGGTTACAATGGCAAAGTCAAATCTAGGTCAAGATACAGTCGACTCTTGTAGACCCGAATCTGATACGAGCGACATTTCGGCTAATCCGGCTTGAATGTCGGTATTCACTTTGAATGGTCGATTAAAAACACAGAGATTTTGTTGATGTCCGATCCATTGAACGAATGGCGTAAATGGCCAACTGTACCGAGCTAAGTGTGTTTATTGACACCTTACAATGCCACATTTTGAATTGCAGCCAAGAGCCGTCGAGACGAGTTGAGCCGTTTTAGCTCGGTGCTGGCCACACCTGGGACATCTGCTCGAGGCCGGACTGCCCAAGGAAAAAAATCCCACAAACATAGCCTGAGTTGGATTCGAACCTACACCGTGGAAGTTTGCGGCGCAGCGCTCTAACCTCATAGCTTATCGAAGCGCATCGAATAGCACTTAGGAGTATTTAATAAAAATAACATCAGAAGTTTAAACCTTATATATATATATATATATATATATATATATATATATATATTGATTGATTGATTGATTGATTGTGAACCTATAGTTTGAAGGTTAAAATTAGCGATGTTATATATATATATATATATATATATATATATTGTGAATAGTTTTTTTATATACATTTATGCCTAAGCAAAATATTGGATTTGATCAACCAAACCTAGGTCTTATTCCTCTATCTGATCCTTCACACATCGTGACATCTGATGAACAAATATATTTGTTTTTCGAAACACTCACGTGACAGTAGGACCGCAGTCGCTGTTACGACTTCTAACGGGGGAAAAAAACCAGACGCCATTAATGTGTCACCATCTCGACTGATTAAACAAGTAAATAAAGCCAAAAATAGTCGCCCGTTGTAATTGTTTACATCCGTGTGGAAGGAAATTAATGGAAAATGGACTGGTATTAGAATGGCCAATTGCCATATCGACTATCTCGGCTATAGATTACAACGTTGTTAACTGTAATTTGGTTATTCGAGACCCCCCCCTCTCTTTCTCTCTCTCTCTCTCTCTCTCTCTCTGTGTGTGTGTGTGTGTGTGTTAATCCAGTTTCCTATTGCTATTTATTTGAACAAATAAACACTAAAATCAAGTGAAAATGTGAAAACAGGAAGATAACTAAGTCTCGTCAAGAGAAAAAGCCGCGCTCTACTTGACCGGCACTACTTTCAATAAGGTAAACACTGCGTCTGTAATGTGCCTGTATACTACAATACTAAACAGAGATTTTATATATATATATATATATATATATATATATATTAGTATACAATATGTGAAAGCCAGTGTCATAACAACATTGCGCCCTAAGATGTAGTGATATATTATCCCAATTGGGACAATGTAAAGCGTCCGATAACACAAAGTAGTCCCCGTTTTAAGTACGGCCTTTCCCGCGTGAACTAGTACTTCAATGGCGTCGTATATAATTCTAAAACAAGCCGACCCACCCAGTGTATGAAGATAACGATTTATAAACGATTAGTTCTTATCAACATAATAATTGATTGATTGTTGAGTTGATTGGATGATTGAGTGATTGGGTGAGCTAGTCGGTCAGTGAGTCGGTGATTTAATAATTGTCTGACTAAGCGAGTGAAGCAGTCAGTCAGTCAGTCAGTCTGTCTGTCTGTCTGTCTGTCTGGGTACGTTTTCACTGTTTCATAGAATCATCATGTATATTAAATATTAATTTATTTATTTATTAATAAACATCTTTTTTTGACGAAAAATGTCAACTACGACGACAACGACCAACAACAACAACAACAACAACAACAAAAACAAAATAAACGACCCACATCCCTCGAAGTCATCACCTCCCCCCTTCATCAAAACTACGCCCATCTTCCGTCTCCAGGAAATTGGGAGCATTATTTCTCTGGCGAAGTCAAGTTAAGAAATGATCAGAGACAATGGGATGTCCTCTCTGTGTCTGTTTCCTCTAATTAGATGAGAGAAGATGGCGATTTTTGGACATTTTTTGCTCTTTAATAAAACCAAAAATTGAGTTTATTTTCTTGGAGAGGACGCTGCGCATGCGCCGGTGGTATGGGATTACTTCCTGGAATAACGCACAGGGGGGGGGAGGTGGGTATGGATGGAGATGTTCGTGTATCGACAATGATTGGTAGGTGTGTGGAGACAATGATATTACGTGGGTGGGAACAATAATGGTATGTGTATGTGGGAAATGGTTGTACATCTAGGTGTGGGTACGATGATGGCATCTGTTTTCTGATGCCATTGGCATGTGGGTGGGGACAATCGTAAGAGGCATATATTTGTAAAGACAATAGTGGTCTGTTTATAGAGCCAATACATACATATGTGTGTGTATGCATACAACGATGGCGTGTTGAGGGGGGAGGGGGGGGGTGTTGGGTGGATAACAATGGTGTCTGCGCTAAAGGACAAGTAATCATCAACGTTTTTAAAATCTCACGTTTGTTTTGTACTTTACTCATGGAAGTGAATGCCGGGCATGGATGAAACATCCTTTAGGTGCGCATAGGAGTGCGTAAAAAGCACAGTCAAGTTATCTGTCAGCCCGGCGGTGCTTTAATCCCTGTCTGTCTGTCTGCATGTCTGTCTGTATCATAGTCAAGTTCGGTTCGAACATGTAATCAATATTGATGATGATTGATGTTTTACGGCCACTTTTGTGCACAGGTAGGCTAAATGAGCCGAGCGAGCTCCAAAGGTAATGAGACGAAGTGAAAGACGAAACAACCTTCAGATATGCCCACGCCGGGATTCGAACACGGGTGGTAGTGATCTGTGGTCCAGCACGCTACCGCTAGACCACGGAGGCGCCAATACTAAAACTATCACCAGTTCTGAAGACAAATTATCCACAATATGAACAAAATTGTTTTATGTTGTTGTATGTTGTTGTTGTTTCCATTATTGTTATTGTTCATGTTGTTGTTGTTGTTGTTGTTAGTGTCGTTGTTGTTCACGTTCTATGGGCTGTTTGTGTAATATTTCCTAATATCGCCCAATTTATTGATACTTAGGGATGGTTTGACCTCGTCTGACCTTCATACCATAGTTCCAATTGGTCAATATCTAGCAGAATTGTGCCTTACATTTGGCACATCTGGGGGATTTCTGAACCCTCATATTTCTCCCCCATCGCAACCCCCCTCTCCCCCGGTTATTACGTGATCCGCAGCTAGTATATGGCGTAAAATATAAGATGGTTGTACATCACTAGGTGGCGTGACTGTCACGATTGATGATTGTGAATTGGCCATATCATCGGTCTCAATATCGGCGATGTAAGATGATGATGATGATGATGATGATATATCACTATTTCTATAACTTCACATGATTACAGATGACAGAAAGCTGCATTTTGGGCGAATGATCACGTGATAGTCACGTGAGGCGCGGATTGGCGGAAACTTATTTTCAGTTTATTAAAATTGTTCTCATGGTAACAGACAGGAAGTGATATATATATATATATATTTTTTTTTTTGAAAGAGGGGGGGAATTTATTTTTTTGGGGGGTTTATGTAATATTTTTATGTGTGTGTACAATCAGACACAAACATTTCTCCCAATATTCATCATGTCAGTTCCATCATCAAACAATAATACTAACTCTCGTAATAACTTATAGCAACCCCCCCCCCCCCCCAATGGCAGTCCTTTTCTCCGGACCCCGGGTGCACGGGTCAGCATCACAAACTGCTCTGTGGTCCAACAGGCTACCAACTAGACCACGGGGCGCACCAGGCACTACACACTACACAGATACTCAACAACACAGACACAACAACACAGACACAACAACAGAGACACAACAACACAGAGACAACAACACAGACACTCAACAACACAGACACAACAACACAGACACAACAACACAGAGACAACAACACAGAGACAACAACACAGACACAACAACACAGACACAACAACACAGAGACAACAACACAGAAAAAAAAAACAACAACACAAAACAAAAAAAACCCCCAAAAACCAAAAAAAAAGAAAAACAACACAGAAAAAAACAAACAATAACACAGAGACAACAACACAGACACAACAACACAGACACAACAACACAGAGACAACAACAGCACAAACACAATGACCAGAACGAATAGAAAATAGGTTGAGCATAACCTTAGTTAGGATAACAGGACAAACAATAGGAGAACAAGACAACAGGACAACAGGACATTCCGGATCGCTGATTGCCAATCCGGCGGACAAGCGCAGAGCAAACATCGTGGAAAAACGACACCGTCAGGTATCGCTAATTAATTAACTAATTAATTAATCAGTTAAATTATTTTTAATTACTAGCCATTCAATCAGACTGGTAATAGTACAAATAGAGAAAATTAAGATGACGTCATAATATCCCATGTCGTTATAATTACGACTAGATAATATAAGGGTAATATAATGGTTGAAACCCCCCCCACCCACTTGTGGTGTATCTGGGTGGGTTCGCGGTTGGCGGCTTCCCGTCGAGAGATATGTCGCAGAAAGAAATCCACAATCTCCAATTGTCTTATATGCAGAATGGCCCGACCTCGGCGGAGGGGGGCGGATGGATTTATTCGCACCACCGCCCGCCCACCTGACCCCACCCCGGATCCGCCTAGACAGCTACCGAAAACCGAACCGATGCGATTTCTAATTATTTTAATAATTCTATTGTTATCAACATCAGCCGGCCGTTATCGTTCGCTACGGCGTCTCCCACACGAGTCACATATAGTGGACAACAATTGCCAATCAGAAAGCCGTTACCATGGCAACGCAATCAATCATTTATTGACAAAAGGGGAGACTCCGTTTTCCCAGTGTTCGGTCTCTCGGCAAACAAAAGACGACTCAAGAAGCGGATGTTAAATGGCTTCTGGATCCGGATTCTGTTGTCAGGGAGTAAAATGGCGTGTTTGTCGTATAGAAATATTGGCCATTTTATTTCTGGGCATTCGGTGTCGGTTGGATATGTGACGACAGTAAGGTATGTGGTAAATAGTAAGGTATACGGTGGGAGTAGGGTATGCGGTGAGAGTAGGGTATATGGTGAGGGTAGGGTATTTGGCGTCAGGATGCTATGTAATGGCAGTAGGGTATGCGGTGATATTCGGGTATATGGTGACATTAGTGTTTATAATCACAGTACTGTATAAAGTCGTGTATAAGTCGTGTATAAGTCACACTAGTGCATACAGTCACAGTAGTGTATAAAGTTACAGTGGTGTATATAGTCACAGTAGTGTATATAGTCACAGTAGTGTATAATGTCACAATAGTGTACAATGTCACACTAATGTATATAGGCACAGTGGTGTATAATGTCACAGTAATGTATACAGTCACGGTAGTGTATAAAGTCACAGTAGTCTATAAAGTCACACTATAGTGTATATAGTCAGAGTAGTGTTTATAGTCACGGTAGTGCATATAGTCACGGTAGTGTATATAGTCTCAGTAGTGTATACACTGTGTATATAATCACGTTACTATAGCGACTTATATCTATAGCCAGATGCTTTAAATTGGCTCAGTGTTATAGAGGTCGAGCGTGAAGGGTAACGTTTTGGGTTCGATTCCACTTGGATCAACTCAAGAAACTTCAGTTCATAATCATAACATTAACCCCGTCATGCGCATCTTAATTTCCGGTATGCTCCTATGTCTACAGAGTAAATGCGATAACGTCTATATTACATAACCGAAACACAATACAACAACAACAACAACAACAATAACAGCAACAAAAATAACAACAATAACAACAACACAGCCAAAGTAGATGATGATGATGATGATGATGTTGATAATGAAGGTGATGTGTGTGTCTGTATATATATATATATATATATATATATATATATATATATATTGGGTGTGGGTGCATGCATGCATGCGTGCACGCGTGCATGCGTGTGTGTGTGTGTGTGTATGTAAGACTAATGACATATCCGCCGCCGCCACAGCAATGCTAAATCCCGATCTACCCTGTATATAATGACCACCTGGACTTAACGAACACAGCTATCTACGATGTTAAGTGCCAGAAAACGTTGTTAAGGTGGTCGACAAGCCGGTAATCTACTGTCTGCGGTACAATGACAGCCAGAAAGGCTGTCATTATTGATGGCAGCTCTTATGTCTGACATCCTTGTTGACAGCCAGCTGACAGCGAAATGACGACATGTCATATAGGGAAGGCTTGTAACTGAGATTACAGAGAGATGTGTGTGTGTGTGTGTGTGTGTGTGTGTGTGTGTGTGTCATGAGGATATACGCGGACATATACATACGCACTCACACATGCACGCCCCAACACAGAATGTAATGCACATATACTGAAACGCACACCACTATATATAGGCCTCATACACAGTCACAGATAGATTCGTACATACCTAGAAGTCACATACACACATATATGTATGTACGTGCGTTCATACATACATATATACGTATACACTTTTATCGCATAATATGGAGTGGAGGAAATATTATTAAGGAATAGAGATATCTAGATAGACAAATATCTAGATATCTATATCTATATATATAGATAGATAGATAAATAGATAGATAGATAGATAGATAGATAGATAGATAGATAGATAGATAGATAGATAGATAGATAGAGACATAGAGATAGATAGATAGATAGATAGAGAGATAGATAGATAGATATATAGATAGATAGACAAATAGATAGATAGATAGATAGATAGACACACACACACACACACACACAGACAGAGAGAGAGAGAGAGAGAGAGTAGATAGAGATAGAGAGAGGACGTGGGTGAGAGCCGGTAGGGAGAAGAAGAAAGACACGGGAGAGAGAAGGAGAAGGAGAGAGAGGGGGGATGGATCGGTGGGAGCCGTACCAAGGGAAACATCTCCCACGGGAGACAAACGGCCGCCAGAGGGAGACACCGACAACCGTGGAAAGGACAAATTAGGACAGCTGTAGCTTCCGGTGATGTCGCTTTAATAACATGTCAGATGTTTTGTCCACGGATAATCAGCTTCGAGATGGTTTTTACCAGCGCCGCCAGGTGAGAAAGTCGGCCATTTTTTCCGCGTCAAAGCGACACCTAGCGGCGGCCGATGGTAGCTGCGAGAGGCGATGTTATGGCGGAAGACGATAGGACTGGGGCAACATGCAATACGTCTCCGACCGAGATAGTGACGTCATCGTATGTGGCGTACGTCACGTGGCTCGGCGTGACGCTATCGTGACGTGATCTCGATCTGATCGCGAATAATTGACACGTATATACGTCGCGTACTAACGCACGCGCGCAGATATATTCACATACGGATAAGCGTTAGCACTCACACGCACATATACACGCACACACAGGGAATGATAGATGTCTCAATTGGGAAAAAAATCCTGATGAATTGTCCAGATGTGTTATTTTCCAGTTTGTATTACCCAAGACAGTACATTTCCAAACAATGTTAAGTGATATTCATGCAGGCATACACACATACATGAAACGACGCATACACAGTCGCGTGTGCTCGCGTGCGCCATGAAAATTCCGCTCATCTTTTTCTAAATTGATTTTGTAGATTTATTTGTAGATCTATCTAACTATCTCTCCCTCTAATGCGCCTCCCTGGTCTAGTTGGTAGGGCGTTGTACCACAGATCACTACCACCTCGAGTTCGAATATCGGGGTGGACATATCGGAAGGCTGTTTGATCTTTGACTTCACTTCATTACCTTTGGAGGTCGCTCGGCCCATTTAGCCTACCATGTGCCCAAAAGTGGCTGTAAAACACCAATCATCAGCATTCTTCACCTTAACCCCCCCCCTCTTTCTGGCCACAATTCACGAGTGACAACAAACTTGCTCCTCTGCCACAATGTCCTCCGTCGATAACAAACCAGTTATTAATTATGACATAATTATCTGATATTCACGCTCGTATTCCTTATAGTCGCCAAATTCCCGTATGTAGGACAGCCCCGGCCACGTGTTCTGATTAATACATAACAATGGCCCAGCCGTCGTGTCCCGGGCCGCATAGCGCAAACATCGGCAGAAAACTGGCGCGGCGCCGCCTCCTATATCAACACATAACGTGATTAAGCAATCACGGACAGCTGTTAACAGCTGGCTGACCCCCGACAGCTCCAGGGAACGGGGGGTCAACGGCCGTTAATTGCGGCGCAATAAATATGTATGGTAATTAGAGACATGACACCCACAGCTGACTGGAGAGAGAGAGAGTGGCGGCGCGCATGCGCGGCCTCTTGTGCGGCCAAACGACCCCACAATCCTCGGCGGGCGGCGCTTACCGCGTGGCCGTCACGTGACCTGCGCAGACACGCGTCACTGTTATTATTGCGCACGCTGATTTGATTTAATGCGGCCCGGGGATTGGGACACCGTGTAATTTAATAACGAACGAATTTCGATTTCAGATAAATGCTATGGAAGTATTGTTCTTGTAGTTGTCTCGGTGTTGTTGTTGTTGTTGTGGTGGTGGTCGTTGTCGTCGTCGTTGTTGTTGTTGTGGTCGTCGTTGTTGTGGTGGTGGCCCGCTGCTGATGGGGTTGCCGTAGCTGCCGTTGCTGTGTCGTCAATATTATCGTCGCGATCATCTTCGGGAGAGAAATGATTAATACACGCTATCCGTTTATTCATATGGCCGCCTGGGGGCGTCGATGACGCTACGAACGTCCCCGTTTTATTCTCCTGGAGGCCATCAATTAGTCATGACGTCATGAATACAATTATCACTTCTCAATACGACCGACGGGGTTGGAAAAGTCGAAATTTTCAGATGGAACGGAAAAAACTTGGCGCGACCGGGGAATTGGCGGATGTTTCGAATGCACCTCGCGTCCGATCTGTTCGGGGGAAAGGGACACTGCGTCGTCGGGGAAAAAAATGGACCCGTCACCCGCAAACTCCCCGGCGGGATTCTGGGTTTAGAATTGCCCCGCTGCTGCACACAGCCGCACGTTTGTACGAGGTGGTTAAAACTAAAACGGGGGAGGGGGGGGGTGTAATTGATAGTTATGTGCCTTTGTCTTCACCGACTGACTGACTGACTGACTGACTGACTGACCCGCTCACTCCCTCACTCACTCTGTCTTATAATGCAGTCTAAAAAATGTCTCATTTAGAACTTTGTTCAGACTCACTCACTCACTCACTCACTCTTATGGTGGATTATCTAAGAAAGATGTGACTGCGTTTCCCTGGTCTAGTTGGTAGCGCGTTGGACCACAGATAACTACCATATGAGTTCGAATCTCGGCGTCGGAATATCTGAAGGATGTTTCATCGTTGACTTCGTTTCATTAACTTTGGAGGTCGCTCGCCCCATTTAGCCTACCATGTGCACAAATTTGAACACACAATCACTCACTCACGCACTCAACCATCCAATCACAGCGTTAGAATTAGGCGTGTGTCTGATAAACGCAGAAATAACGCACACAAAGTGCACCTGAGAACCGTTCGTTGATCAGATGTTGTATACCCCCGTTAACTAAATGTTGCAAACAGTCTAAACGGCGCGCAGTAACCATAGTTTTTGGTACACGCTGCTGGCCAAAAGCGTGTGCTACGCGAATATGGTCAAAAAAGCTACTTCAGCAATATACACAAACACAAATTGGCCGCCATTCAAACGGCTTTCGCACCGTACGCCAAAAGTACACGCGCGCTATTCGGCGACTGTACACTCTCCGACAAAAGCGCATCTCGGCTCGCTCGCTATATGCCTTATACACCGTCGGTCAAATGTGTTCGGCTAGTTTGAAACGGATCGGTTCACTTCCCGCAGAAATGCTCTATCAATGGGCTCGCTCCGGAAACGATATTTATATCAGCGTCGGGGTTAATCTGTCTAGTTGATCGTGGAGTTATCCAGGTGTGGGTGAAGAATCGGTTCGAGAAAACGAAAAGAAAACGCCGAGTGATTCAGATCTGAAGAAGAAAGCAGAAAAAAAGTTCCACCGACGTAGAGGCAAGGTCGTAGTAAGATGTGTTTACTATTAAACGCTTGTTTGGGAAGGAAAACGTTTGTTTTTACTCGAATCAGCAATCGGCCAGCGATAAAGAACACACACACACACGCACACACACACGCGCGCGTAAAATAACTACCACGGCACGATCCAGATACTAGCGATTATAAAGTAAAACTAATCTAGTGTTTATCAGTTCATTGATAGTACAGTACCAGCTCTTCTGGTGCAAATACCATACACCTCTACTGCCGGGAAGTATGAAAATAGTGCGCAAAGAGGGGAACGACCATTCGAAATATGTACACATAGATAAAATGGCAGATGTTAACTGTTTATTGTATAATAAGCACACACACACAATATATATATATATATATATATATATATATATATATTGTCCAACTCAGTCACGGTAAATTTGTCAGTTAAGATCCACTGTGATTGGCCAGTCAGAAGTAAAACCCAGTAAATCTAGGTCACGACATTAGCATATTTCTTCACGTTAATTAATTTGTTGTTGTGATGGTGACGATGATGGTGAAAGTCTGGACATTTTGTTGTTGTTTTCCTTTCAAACAACACAGTAAGTTGGCCGTCGTTGCTTAGCAGCGCCCCCATCCGGGTAATGAAAGAAAACGTGGTGCGAGATTCAGATTAGTTCAGAAAACTCCGTCAGCAGACGATAAATGCCAGCGCCGTTTGCCTCTCGCCAAACTTCGCGCATGCGTCCTGTTGCCAACATGGCCGACAAAGATGGAGGACCAACATGAGCCAGGAACCAATTACGGACAGAGTCGACTCGGATGGGGGAGTTGGGGGGGGGGTGTAAGTGTGGTAAATTTCACCGCAGAAATGAACTAATCTGTCAACTTCTGTCATCACGGGCATAAAACGACGACATTTTCCAAGATGGACACCAAACGCGTTGAAATCGTGTCTGAAAGCGACCTGTTTCTAAATTCTAAATTATGTTGATTTCTAATTACCAGATCAAAGCTGTTTATATTGATCGGATGACACCTGCCATGTCAGAGCGCCACACGCGACGCCTCGAAGGGGATACTTCCAATGTGGCGGCCGCGACCATATCAGGTACCAGCCTATCGTTTACTTATTACACACTTCCGCTGATTAAACTCCCAGACAAACGTTGCTAAGCAACAATTACACTGCCACGGCGAACACCTGGTTTTAATGGCGGGGGTGGTCACGTGGTGACGAACAAGAGGCTTCCTATTAAATTTGTATAAATATTTCATGAATTATGGATGAAGTGTTTAATAGTTTGTTGGTTCCTGATGACGTTGGCTCTAATCTGTTCACGTTACGTCAGACGTGGCGTGTTATGTCACGTGGTATAACACGTGGTGAGTCACGTGATGTATGACGTAGTTTATTGGGGGGGGGGGTTAATTTGGAGACGGGGGGTTGGTAGGAATTAGGGTCTTACCCGCTGTTATCTGAGTACAAAAACAAACTGTACATGCACGCACGCACGGACACGCACGCACACAAACCGATATCCATTAACCAATCCTTGGTTGATAACCTTTACATAAGTACGTCAGCAAAACAGACATTGTTTACATCTGTCCGCCATGTCTGTCTTCTGACCTAATTACATTTGGATTAAAAGTTAAAGGTCACAGGTCATAGGTTATCCAGGGGTAATTAAGACACCAGCGGAGAGAGAACATAACGCGACGCGTCACAGAACTGGCAACAACAACGACAAGAACAGCGAAACAACAACAACAACAAAAACAACAACACAACAATAAAACAACGACAAAGAACAGCAAGAACAGAGACACAACATCAACAACGACGACGACAAGAACAGCGACACAACAACAACAACGACGACAAGAACAGCGAAACAAGAAGAAGAAGAACAACAACAACGACAAGAACAGTGACACAACAACGACCAGAAAGAACAGAAAAACAACAACAACGACGACAATAACAGCCGACACAACAACAACGACAAGAACAGCGACACAAGAACAACAACAAGAACAGAGACACAACAACAACAACCCAACGACAAGAACAGCGACACAACAACAACGACAAGAACAGCGACATAATAACAACAACGAAGACGACGCACGGATCACATGTTTCCTGTACAATCTGCTACGACGGTCAACTGCCAGGGGAACATCCTAATTCGGATAGCACGCGTTAAAAATCGAACGATAAAACCGGAATTCCTTAAGTACGGAGGCGGCATGCGGTATGCGGCACGCGGATACGAATGATTGCGGAACGCTGCGCGTTTTATTTCTCACATTTCGCTTGCCCACCAGAGGGCCAGGTATCATGGCGCTGGTATTTAGGACAACAACAACAAAACAGAAATCGGACATTTTTACGGATTAGCCACCAACTTCTTTCTTCTAACAACAATCAACTGATAGCGCGGTTCGCCACAGATCTACCAGCACCGGGGTTCGAATCCAGACCGTGCTATGTCTGAATGGTGTTTCATCTTTCACTCATCACCCGCGGACGTCGCTCCGCCCATTTAGGCTAATAAACATCAACAGTTACACATTATCTCTCTAAATAAGTGCCGTAAAACAGAACGATTAAATTTTTCCCCCGCCATCTTCGGGCGGAAAACGATTAAAAACGACCCCCATTTGGGTTTGGAATCATTCCCTATTTTGACGTTTTTTTTTGGGGGGGTTTCCGTTTCGTATCTCCACGTGGATAGCTCCGATTTGTCTTATCCGTATCCAGACGACGCGAGTCGCCGTCCACGACCGCAAAATTGGAATCGAGCTTAGGAATTCGCTCCGCCGCACGCCGCGTGCCGCATACCGAATACCGCAAAATTATATTTTCACGTCTCAAGCCTGCTATGAGGAATTTTTAGTTGTTTTTAGGGCTAAGGTTTTACGCGTCGGTGATTGACCCTTTCCGATTATGGACCTGTACGGTACGCCCACGCAGTCAGCTGCTCGGGGAGTATATTGTTTCCAGCTGTCCACCGTAGACCATAACAGTCCATGGCCGAGTCAATTGATGAATTCGGGAAAGAAAATTACGACGTCAAGGGCGATTGGAATTCGGGTGTCTTCACATTACGCTCGACCACATTACCGTTGAGATAATATTATACGTCACAGTTTTGACAAATAGTATAAAAAAGATGTTGTTGTTATATTGTTCTGTTGTTGTTATTGTTGTTGTTGTTGTTGTTATCTAAATTCCCATATCGTGTTGTTTGTGTTTTGAATAAAAATATAGCAAAACACGGTGTGTTGTAGGTATATATATATATATATATATATATATATATATATATATTATAACTGTTTAATAAATTTCAGTTACGAGAAAATTATAAGTCAAGAAAAAGAAGAGTGAGTGAGTGAGGGTAGGTAGTGGGTAGGTGAGTGAGTTAATGAGTGAGTGACTATATCCATCCGTCTTTCTGTTTGTCTATATGTTTGTCTGTCTGTCTGTCTGTCTGTCTATACGTTTGTCTGTCTATTGTTTGTATATCTGGCAGGAGACACACTATCTTTCATTAATAATATTTATCGGGATGCTAAGATTACAAGAAAGGCGCACCTGGTCTTCAGGATTATAAACGTAAAGGTGTCTGGATATGTACATATTGATGGTGAAAAGGAATCTGGATCAAAAGAATAAAGATTAATAAAAGATCTGAGAAGGAGGAACAATATACGCCCCCCCCCCTCCTTTCCCGTCTATTGCCCGTAGAGTTCGCACATGACGTCACACATTCCCCACCCAGCGTACCTGTTCTCTGCCCATCAGCTGTCATTCCCTCTTCACCCACTATGACGAAAACCATCACCCACCTTCACCCACTTCTTCACGCACTGTCACCTAACCACCACCATTAACACCCATCGCTCATGAAAGGGCCAACAGCATACGAACACTGTCCAGATATCTGGATACAAACAAGATCCGGATGTCTGGATCTAGACATACGGATGACCGTGGGATATATGTACAGGAACGTACCATCCGTGTCCGGATATCTGGATCCAGATACACCGACGTGACAATCGCCGTCTGGAGTACCAGTGCCAGGGAGATCAGCAAGTACAATGATACGGTTTAGGCCAAGGCATCCGTGATGCAGCGAGTAACGAGCTGCATTACATAACCGTGACCTGTGGGGTAGAATCTAGGTGTTGTCAGTCAATGTGGGATTTTCATGCGTCAATATAAAAGCTTTGGTCTAACCATCTGATTATCGTAAGTGAGACTGGTACCGAGTGTAAATAAAGCACTGATTTGACCGACTGACTGACTGACTGACTAACTGATTGATTGATTGATTGATTGATTGATTGTTTCATTCATTCATTCATTTTCTATAAAGAAATACAATTGAGACCAGCCATCAACATATTTATCTGATTGGATGTCGAGTAAAGATTTATTTATAATCGAATAAATTAACAACCAATCTTAGAACAAACACGGCCTTCTATAGGATGGATGTTGTTTAACGACACACTGGCACAATTTAGGCCATTCAGTGTCCTTCTATAGGACTTACTGTCAGAGTATACACCAAAGCATTTAGGGCGCCTCCGTGGTACAGTTGGTAGCCCGTCGGATCACCGATCACTACCACCCGAGTGCGAATCTCGGCCTGGGCATATCTGAAGGGTGTTTCATCTTTGACTTCGCTTCTTTACCTTTGGAGGCCGCTCGGCCCATTTAGCCTACCGTGTTCACAAAAGTGGCCGTAAAACATCAATCATCATCATCATCATCATCATCATCGGCGTCGTGTATTTACCGTTGTGTGTGTGTTTGTGTGTGTGTGTGTGTCCGTCTGTCTGTCTGTCTATCTGTCTGTCTCTCTCTCTCTCTCTCTCTCTCTCTGTGTGTGTGTGATCCGTGTAAACTTATTACGACGTTTTCACCCAGATGACTCCCCCAACACACACACACACACACACAAACACACACACACACACACACGTAATTTATATATAACTCACCAGATATAACAGACAGACGGACTAATAATGGAAATAAAAGTAATTGTTGGTGTAGAGTCTGACAGAGACAATCCCCCCCCCCACCACCTATGTCTCCCTCTCTGACCGGATGTCAACTCTAACTGGGTCAGAATTAAATGGCCGATAATATGGACTAGATTGCCATAAATAAGAGTCAAACTAGAGTTTTAACAGCTTCGTCTAGAGTACTAGCCCCATAGGTGAGAAGAGTTATCCTATATAAGGGCTGTCCTATAAGGGCTGTCCTATAAGGGCTGTCCTATAAGAGCTGTCCTATAAGAGCTGTCCTATAACAGCTGTCATAGAGCAGCTGTCCTGTACGAGATGGCCAACAGCAGTTGAGGTACGAGAAGGTGACCTAGAGGAGCTCTCCTAGCAGCTGACCTGGGAGGAGCTATACCATAAGAGCTAATGTAGAGGAGCGAGGTGACCTAGAGGAGGCCTTCTAGAGGATAATCAATATATCAGTGACTTGACCATGTCTGAGGATGACACCAGCTTGTCAGACAGACGACGGTACAATGTTCAATTTATATGATAATTACACCGTGTGATGACGGGGGGGGGGGTGCTCGCGCGCACGCGCGTGTGTGTGTGTGTGGTCTCTCCCCTCTCTCTCTCTCTCTCTCTCTCTCTCTCTATATATATATATATATATATATATATGTGCGTGCATATCTCTCTCTCTCTCTCTCTATATATATATATATATATATATATATATATGTGTGTGTGTGCGTGTATGTGTGATGGGTCTCTCTCTCTCTCTCTCTCTCTTTTTATATATATATATATATATATATATATATATATATATATATAAAAAAAACAAGAAACCACCTTCTAACCTCTAACCAAACATAGTCGACAACATGCTCTGTATATTTATCATTCCATAATTGTCTCCAATTCTCATAATACATGGACCCATCTACCCCCCCCCCCCCAACCAACCAGCACACCTTCCTCAGTGTTAACAATGATTTAAAAGTTCATCTCTGTCTCACACTCAATAACCTGCAAGAGGGTATTTCTCAAAAATCACCAAAGCCACCCCCCGCCCTACCCTACGTATGTAATACTTAAATAATATATTAGTGTCATTACGACTTATTAAATTTGGGTTAATGTTAAGATATCCTCCTCCCGCTCTGTGTTGTTTGTGTGCGGGGGGCGTGCGTGCGTGTGTGCGTGCGTGCGTGCGTGCGTGCGTGCGTGCGTGCGTGCGTGCGTGCGTGCGTGCGTGCGTGTGTACTGCCTATATAGACCTCCATGTGGCAGATGTTTAACACAAACATCACTAAGTCAGCCGCCATATAGGTTCTAAACAAGTCAGCTGACGTCGTATAATATCCGATAAACATTGAATATCCTGTATAGAGGCAGCGAGAAACATGGAAAATTAATTATCGGATATCTGCAGGAATATGATTTATATATATCCGAAGCCAGAACAGTTTGCAGTATGGGGTCCGCCTGTCTGCCTGTCTGTGTCTGCCCGATAGTGTATAGGATTTGCACTTTATGTTGTCTGTTTCAGCTCCTTTGTATATATATATATATATATATATATATATATATTACTACTACTACTACTACCACTAGTACTATTACCAAAATACGGACAAATATATATTAACACGTTTTAGATGTAACCCTCATTAATATTTTCAGATGATGTAGAGATTTTCGACTTTCTATATCAATGCTTGTGTGTGAGCTCACACACACACACACACACACACAGAGAGATAGAGAGAGAGAGACAGAGAGAGAGAAAAAGAGAAGAACCCACCAATCAAACGAGTGATGGATACTTGACACATCCGTTTCTCATCATTAAACAGGTGTTTTATCTTCAGCCCGACTGGAGAAACCACCCGGCGAAGACAAAAACATTACGGGAGCTGACTTCAATCAAATTCCTCGCCAAAAACAAAACAAAAAAAGACAACCAAAAACCACCGACATCAAAAACGCTACGCAGAAAACGCGCCAAAATCGAGAGCCAAAATGGCTGTCGTCTGCTCGGTGGGAATCAGCGAGAAGCCGAAGTCCGAAAAAACATGGAGCCAGCTCCGAGAGAACTGACTGAAATAAACAACTAAATGCGGCGATTAAAGGCAATTCTTCAACGAACGGGGCTGATCGATCAACTCGCCGAAGCTCTAACAAGTGACCTAGTTCTGGACTAGAGAGCCAGTTCCCAGATTGCCTAGCGCGCCTTCCCGTCGGGCTGCGCGCGGCTCGGCGCGGCGCTGTGCGCAGGCGGTCCGCGCATACGACCATCGGCGTTCGATGTTATTTATGACGTGGCGCCATATGTAAGCCACTCGTGCACATACGCGCACGTACGTAGACGCACGTACAGAAGCGACCGCACATCGATACGAAGTCGGGTCAATATATATTAGTATCTGGCGGTTGTTTCCTGGAGGATGTTTAGATACAAGAAATAGATAGATATATTATAGAAGTCAGTTTGAAACATAACTCTCTCTCTCTTCTCTCTCTCTGCGCGTGTGTGTGTTTGCGTGTGTGTGTGTTTTTTTCTTCTGTGTGTGTGTGTGTGCGTGCGTGTGTATGTGATGTTACATTTAATAAAGGCGCGACCACATATTTTTGTGTTGTTTATAAATCTTCGTATAAAATTGTGACCAAACAATTGTTACTCGAATAGAAAACAGAGTATATATATATATATATATATATATATATGTTTTCTATTCGAGTAACAATTTATATTATTATTCTATAACGTCCGACCTAACCAGTAACAGCTGACCTTTAACTCGGCCCAAATAGCCGGACTACTTTCGGTTGAAGAAACCCTTTTTAAGTCCAATAACATGTGTCTGAAGTATTTATTTTACCAGCGAAAATTTTACTAAAGTCTGGTTCCTATTTCTGTTTCAATGCGAAGTTAGGAACCGGCAGTCTTCGTAGTGTATGTGTGTGAGCACGCGCGCTAGTGTGCGTGTGTGCGTGCGTGCGCGGGCTCGTCTACGTGATATGGCTGTCCCGTGACAACACTAAACGACATTTAATTATTTTTAAATGAGTCTCAGCCTACAATGATGTTAATAATAATAATAATAACTTTTGACAATTATTTCACAGTGTTTATTATAGTTTTAAACTGACTAAATGTGTATACTTTGAGGAGATATTTCTAGGTCATGTTGTACTCATCATTCTAATGATTGTCACGTGACGTGTATATAGAAGCGATAGAGCAGCACGTGATCAAGTGCCACGTCACGCCCTACCTCGTGACCTACGATTTCAACCAGCACACGTTATCCTCTCCAGTCTGGCGCTAAATACAATATGGCTGTCACAGTTCGATGACGTAATATGGACGAGAAACACACACACACACACACACACACACACACGCGACTGCTGGCGTGACGTAGTAAAACGTAGGTTAAATTCATCCGCAAATATTTGTATCGTAAAGTCGTGTAACAGAAGTTAAAACCAGTTGAAAACACATAGGGGTTGAAGGCCCCACCCTCCTCCTACACGGAGGAATTAGCTTACAATTATTTGGCGAAGTCATCAAACGTAAGCTCTCTGTCAAAAATTCCGATATGACGTCATATTATACAAATTAATATCATCTAATACACATTAAAACATGATAAAATACAGGTTGAAGTCCCCCATCCCCCCATAAACGTCTATATAACGTTGTGTAACAACAATTGACCTCCCCAAAATATAACGCCACTCAGCACACGTTAAAGTCCCCAATACACACCGGTATAACACCGGTATAACATCGTATAACATCGTATAACATAAATGAAAGTTTTCCTCGATAATCATTATAATGGTGTATAACACAGGTTAAAGTCTCCCATTAATACCATTATAGCGTTGTACAACACCCGTTAAACACCCTTCCCTATAAATACTCTTATATATATATATATATATATATATATATTAGCATATGTCGTTCTATATATATATATATATATATTACGTAAGGGTGTTATGCTCAAAGGTACTAATATAATGCTGTATTGTAGAGGGTGAAGTCCCCCCCCCCCAACATATATATATATATATATATATATATATATATATATATATACCTGGTTTAATACAGTATATGATAGTATGACATTAATATTATACGGCATGACTACGCATAAACACAGAATATAATGACGTCATCGATATGGTGCTGCGAAAAAAACATACTATTTACGATTTCAAACAAACAAAATATATGTCATAAGTAAGGCAGAAATTTGGTCGTCGACGCAAACAAACAAACAAACACACAAACAAACAAACAAAACACGGACACCAGGGTACGCGCTCTCTGACGCGTCGGTCGCCAGAACGAGGCGCGCACGGAAACGGAAGTAGAAACTCAGGATCCTTACCTTACAGTGGTCACATGACCATTCGGCTGAGAAGGGATCGACGCAGTCGAATCTGGACGCGATCTTCCGGAACAGGCAGTACATCTCCCTGGCCTCGTTATCCCGATCGACGACCTGCCCGATGATCCGGCGACATTCGGCCTCGCTCTCTTCGTCCAACGGACACTCGCGGCCGCCCTTCCGTACCAAAATGGCGGCGTACAGCGGGAACGAGCCGCAGAACGACAGGTGCAGCTGGCGCATGCGCCTGGTCCGCGGACAGTCGTACTGCCAGTCGGCTGGCAGGGAGCATACTTCCGATGCGAGATCGTCGGCGACAAGGCACTGGTCACGTGCACCGCTGGCCGAGTAGGGCCGATCCCTAAAGCTCGACCACTCCGATATGTGGCGCCGCCTGGCGCTGGAAGAGGATCCCGAAGCGGCGCTCCGGGCTGCACCCGGATGGCGCAAGCTCGCCCCGGAAGTCCGGGCTGTATCCGGGTGGCGTGAGGCCGTCCGCGGCGGAGAAGACTCTGGTGATCGGGACCCGGATGAGGGGCCGGAAGTTGATGGTGACGTCACGATTTCGATGCTAACCCGCGACGCCGCTATGCGGCGCTCGCTACCCGACGGTGAACGAACGGATGACGACAACGACGACGACGACGACGACGATGATGGGGGCGGCGGCGACGGCGATGACGCAGTGATGACATCACTGCTGGACACGTGACTGCGGTGGCGTAGCGCCGCCGCCGCCTGATGACGTAGATGGTCGCTTTCGCTAGTCCGGCCGGTAGCCGGCACGTGATAGCCGGGCGGGTGCCCGGTGCCCGGCGCCGGTGGCCCGGGCCCACCCGGGCTACCGGGCCCAGTTGGGCTGCCCGGCCCACCCGTGGGCAGCCCATCGGCTCCCGTCGACACTCCGAAGTTGTTCGTTAGGAAGATCGTGAAGAAGACCAAGCTAGCCAAACAGATCCGCCATCTTTGTAATACGTCACGAACCGGCTTCCAGAATAGCGATACGATGACGCCATGCGCGCGGAATACAGTCATAGTGCCGGATGTCGGCGGGCCTCATCTACGCCGTAACGGTACGCCGATAGGGAAAAAAACCCGAAACCGGAAGTGGACGATAGTGCGCAGGCGCGCTCCCGAGGATGACCCGTATGACGATGAGGTGGTGGTGGTGCTGGTGGTGGCGGCGAACGGACCGACGATGATGACGTCATCGTCGGCAGCGAGTTCGCGACGAGAGCGGGAGAGCCGCGCGCAGCGGCGACGTTTCCATAACGACGGCGGAAGGTGGCGGCACATAGGCACACATACGTATACACACACGCGCGCACACACACATACACGCACGCTCGCTTGCACGCACGCACACACGCACACAACACGCACGCACGCGACCGCGCGTAGGACACTCCGGGGTTGGGCGATAATTGGGACGGAACTACTACCACAAACCGTATGACGTCAGTCGGTCACCATATCGGCAGGGGCGTAGCACTGCTAAAGATGACCAGGAAAAAAACGGTAGCTACTCCTTATCGTGCTAAATCCTAACGCTAGTAGTAATCGCTCCAGAATATGGCCATAGATCCCGAAGGGGGACCAGATCCCGCGGGTGGCGGCACGTGAATCGCTCTATCTCTCGGCGAGATCCCGATCGGACGCCGAATCCGGAATTCGTCAACTCGGTGACGTTCTCGTACCTTCTTGGTATCCGGACGGGCGAATAATCCAGAAATACGGACAATAATCCAGGGACGCTGACAATACAATAATCCAGAGAGGCGGATAATAATCCAGATGTGCCGGACAATAATCCATATGTGGCGCGGCTTCGAAGTGTGACCCCGAGCCCCGCATTAGTCGCGGACATCCTTCCGCGCCAAGAACGCGGCGCATGCGCGTCGCCACTGGGAACCGAACGAACGCGACGCGTCTGCGCGCTGCCGCCGCCGACGTAACTGGCGAACTTCCGTTTCCATGGCGCTGTCGCTCGGATGGCCGCTAGGTGGCGCGCTCGCTATTGGCTTGCCGACTCCGACTTCGACCATTCCGACGACGATGACGACTCTAAATCCGACGACGACGATGACGACGATATTGACGACGACGTCGACGTCGACGACGGTGGTGGTGGTGGCGACACCTGGCGTCGCATCGCGCTGCGTCGCATCGCCATTACGTACTGCGTTATCCGCTAGAGGCCGCTAGTGTCGGGCCCGACTCGTACTCCACAAATGAGAGAGGGCGCTCGCGTCGACAACTTCTCCAATTCCGCCGTTGGACAGCTCGGCCCGTACGAGGCCCCGGCTGGCTCGTGCGTACGGACACACGTACGTATGTACGTACGTAAGCGCACATACATACACGGGGATATACGGAGGGAGTCACACACACACGCGCGCGCGCGTACTCACACACGCACGATCGGAGGAGGTAGCCGCGGATGTGATAGCGGGCGAGAGGCGGCGATTGGGCGAGCGAGTGTAGGCCGAGAGAGACAGACAGAGAGAGGGAGCCACCGGCGTGGGGCTCTCAGCTTGGATCAAACTCTCTCGCTAGCTGAGGCTCGATTGGTACGAGCTTCTCTTAGAGCGGAGGCGAGGCCTCGCCGGCAATATATTATGGTAATTCACCGATACACACACACACACACACTGACGGACGGCTAGGCGTATCATACGCACGCACACACACACGCACACACTCACGCCGAGGCAGTTGTATTCGTTGCTGTATTCGGGTACGCCAGGTACCCAACGAGGCTGATCTGCTTCAGGTCTGACCAGCGTGTGACCGATGTTGGCCTTAACGTCGCCGCTCGCACCGTCGCGAAGCGAGTGACCACCGCCGCCTCGCCTTCGTATACGAACCGAAAATCGTATAACAGACGAGGCGAGGCCTGGCGCGGACTTGCCGACCCGTGCCCGCGGCTTTAACATCCAGTAATTCTCGCCGCTCAGATGTCGTCCCGTCCACTCCCCGTCGTCGCCGTTGTACGATGGTACGTGCACCCTGTGTACGAACTCTTCGAGGAAATCTGGCTTTGCCCTAGTGCAAGCCCAGAACCGACCAGCCGTCAGCGGCCATATTAATGACGTTTGTTGCTCGCAGTTTCTGGGCCTCCCGCAACGACCGGAGTACGATTTGGCGACTGGAATGGCGTCTGTCCGTGTACGCGTTTTGTACGCTCGGAGCCGAACTCCGAACCGTGTACGCGGTGTACCCAGCCCGTCGTCTTGAACCCAATATTCTTAATGTCTTGGCCGAACGGAGGTGTCAATGCGGCTTTTTTGACGGCGGCTATTCTGGCTCAATCGGTCGAGCAACGTAGCAGTTTGGCGACCAGGCGACGCGTCAGCTGAAACATCCTCCAAAACGCCGTTAGGCCTGTATTGGAACCCAGATGCTATAGGTGTCTGGCCAACCGCCTTCACGTTTCGGCCACGGAAACGCCTTTCGCATATTGGCTGAAGTCTTCTGACGTAATCGACAGCCGACGAATGACGCTTGCCGATTGGTTATATGTCGGTGACATCATTCGTGCATGGTTTGTTTACGGTATATTCTGACACGTGGTCGCTGCTGTATTCCGTGTGTGGATTGATATACCGATGAGTTGGTTACAGTTTACGCAAGTTATACGATGGGTTACCACCCCATGGAAAGCCGCGTTATACAGCATGTTAAACCCGGTAATGCAATTTGTTTAACAGTATGTTATACAGTCGGGCACACGCATGGACCGTTATACGGACAGTTATGCAGTCGTTTATACCGGAAGTCATACCGGAAGTCATACAGTCAGCCAAGGTTACAGTCATACAGTCATTTATGCGGCCAGAAAAGATCATTATTCCGGATCAATCCGGAATCTGACCTCTGGTGCCCGTCACGTGATCTTATTGTTATGTAACGTGTGAAGCTGGTGTCTCAATGACAGATAAATTGGTCTTGTGTGTGTGTGTGTGTGTGTGTGTCTGTGCGTGTGTGCGTGTGCGTGCGCGCCCGCGCGAGCATACAGTAATACCCCAATTATCGCCATAAACATTCACCGAACGCATCCACAGAGATAATCAACTTGCTAACAAATTATCGACGATAAACCGAACCACAGCCGTCAACTGTACACTCCCACATCTGTCTTTTATCCAATACACCACAGCTGTCGACAGCTGTTCACAGCTGCTGACAGGCGTCAACCGTTATTTGTTCCAGTGACAAATGAATGGCGGATTGCATTGTCAGATATCGGATTTGTCCGTCCGTCCGTCCGTCCGTCCGTCCGTATGTCTGTCCGTCCGTCCGTCCGTCCGTCTGTCTGTCAGTCAGTCCGTCTGTCTGTCTATCCGTATGTCTGTCCGTCCGTCCGTCCGTCTGTCTGTCAGTCCGTCTGTCCGTCCGTCCGTATGTCTGTCCGTCCGTCCGTCCGTCCGTCTGTCAGTCCGTCCGTCCGTCCATCTGTCTGTCTGCTATTTTTAGACACGCAATGACAATTAATAGACGAGATACAGGTGTAAAAAATATCGTCTTCGAACAAATGCACCAGATTTTGTTCTCTTCAAAAAATTGATTAATTATTGAAGATAAATAATATCTGTCATAATTATTATTATCAGTAACAATGATTAATACAGATATAAAGCTGGGTCTGTCTCTCTGTCTCTCTCTCTCTCTCTCTCTCTCTCTATATATATATATATATAAAATATATATATATATATATATATATGTGTGTGTGTGTGTGTGTGTGTGTGCATGGTGGTCGGTTTATTTAGTCGTTTCTATCCCATAAACAAACATTTATTTCTAATTGTCATTGTTCTATAACAAAAGAAGACAATTGTCATTAATATTGTATGTTTATTGTCCCGGTTATTGATTTATGGGTAAAGGGCTTTTGAACAATTTGTAGAATGCATTATATAAATGTTACTACTTATACTATTACTGATACCATCACTACCACCACTACTACCACCACTACTACCACTAATACTACTACTACTAATATTACTACTAATATTTCTACTACTACTACAAATAATAATAATAATAATAATAATAATAATAATACTTTAGTCTTCTCCAACTACATCAATTATGTTATTAATAAATAAAACAAATACAGAATTATTCTTATCACTGATAAAGGTTTTCTTCTACAATAAACAAACGAATAAGTAAACAAACAAACAAACAAACGACAACAAAGAAATGCTAATATCATATAATTATCTAATTATTTATAATACCACCAAGATATATATCAGTTATGATAATGAAAGACAATAAACTGGTCAAATCTCGTTAATCCTCTCTTTTTTTAAACTAAATATTCCCGTATGACGTAACAAGGCGTATACCATACATATATATATATATATATATATATATATATATATGTGTGTGTGTGTGTGTGTGTGTGTGTGTGTGTGTGTGTCTCTCTCTCTCTCTGTGTTATTAATAATAATAATATTTGTCGAAGCTTAGGTATTTTTTGTTTTCCTTTTACACATTTCAAACAAATTATCCAAATAACTCCACATGTCTCGTGTTTGATATTATTTAGAAAGTTTACATTTACAATGGCTGCCTAGAATGTTCACCTGTACCAAGCTGTGCTGACGTCGACTCCCACAGTAGGGTATTGGAATTTGACAGGTGTAGAGTGTTGTGTAGTTGGGTGATGTGGGGTGGAGTTGGGTTGAGTTGATTGATGTGCAGTTGGGTGCTGTGATGTAGGGGTTGGCTTGTGGTGTGGTGTGGTGTGGTGTGGAGTTGGCTGGTGCGGTGTGGAGTTGGCTGGTGTGATGTGGAGTTGGGTGGTATGATACGGAGTTGGGTGGTATGATGTGGAGTTGGGTGGTGTGATGTGGAGTTGGGTAGTTTGGGGTGGAGTTAGGTTGGGTTGATTGAGGTGGTGTTGGGTGGTGTGATGTGGAGTTGGGTGGTGTGGTGTGCAGTTGGGTAGTTTGGGGTGGAGTTAGGTTGGGTTGATTGAGTTGGTGTTGGGTGGTGTGATGTGGAGTTGGGTGGTGTGATGTGGAGTTGGGTTGTGTGGTGTGCAGTTGGGTAGTTTGGGGTGGAGTTAGGTTGTGTGGTGTGAAGTTGTGTTGAGTTGATTGGTGTGGAGTTGGGTAATGTGGTGCAGAGTTGGGTGGTGTGAAGTTGAATTAGATGGTGTAGTGTGGAGTTCAGTGGTGTGGTGTGGAGTTGGGTTGTGTTAATTGGGGTGGAGTTGAGTGGTGTGATGTGGAGTTGGGTGGTGTGATGTGGAGTGGGATAGGTGACGTCGGGTGCCACAGCTAAATTAATTACCAAACTGTCTCTCTCTCTGTATGTGTACGTGTTTCCGTATATATATATATATATATATATATATATATATATATATATATATGATAGAGCAGAGAGAGAGAGAGAGAGAGAGAGAGAAACAGACAGACAGACGGACACACACACACACATATATATATATATATATATATATATATATACTCATTGACTAACTAAGCGTCCGATTGGCTGACTGACTGACAGAGTGAGTAACTGACTGACTGATTGACTGACTGACTCACTGACTGACTGACTCACTCACCCACTCATAACCGAGTCACCCAGTCATTGTCCTCTAAACAGAGCCCGACCCTAAGATGTTAGTTATGTGTATTGATATAACAATATAATGTCTCTTACTTGCTGGCCAACCCTATAGTGTTGTGAATCTATCTTATAGAGTACACGTTACCATGGTAACAGATCTGATTATAGCCGGGATTTTAGTGTAGAGTTTAATATCAGAGAGATTTGTATTTGTTATAACTGGGGGGGGGCGGTTGGTCTGGCCGGATGATGGGGGGGGGGAGGGGGGGGGGGAAGGTGGGGGGGGATAAACACAGGTAATATAGACATGTTTGATGACACGCGTGGGTGTTGCGATCGGCCTGTATGATTATCTGTCTGTCTGTCTGTATGAATTTTTGTCTGTTTGTCTGTCTGTCTGTATACGTATCTGTATACGTATATATATATATATATATATATATATATATATATATATATAACTGTGATGTGGCCCATGGTCATGTGACTGTCTATTTATAATCATATATGCAGTTATTTAAGTTTAGCTGATGATACATTACGCATGTCTCACCATGAAAAAACAATCGCTTCATTTATTCCGTATCATGACGAAATTTGGTCAAAATTTGAATTCACCATTTCGTGATGCTCTGGGCCAGTGCTTTATTTCACACTACGAATACACACACATACACACACACACACACACACACACACACACACACAACACACAGAGGGACTGGTGAGACATTACACATGTCCCCGCAAGAAAAGTCACCACTCTGGATTCAGTCCCCTGAAGAAACGTCCAGAGTTTGAATTCACGGTTCGAGATTCTCTGTGCCTGTGCCTTATTATACACAGCTAAAAACACACACACACACACACACACACACACACACACACACACACACACACACACACACACACACACACACACACACACACACACACACACACACTCTCTCTCGAATTAACGAATGAATACATTAATGAATGAATTTAACTGATTAACAAATATTGTTTACTTTGGTCAAATTAATCTTTAATACGGTAAAATATGTAGATAATTTTTTTTTAGTTCATTAGAATTAATATATTTTACTAAATTAATATCTATCATTCAGCTATGTCATGTCAATTACAAATCAAGTCATTACAATTCACCTGACGACAGCCGAATATTGCCAGTAAATCAATTGTTATTAAATATCTCAAATCTACAAATGATCAGTTCGTAGCTTTTCACTATAAATGTTAATTACTGTTTGTGAAATATTTTTCCTTTGTTCACACATGGATCATCTAGCTCGAAACAAATCTGAAACAGTGTCACGGTAAAATAAATCTAAGATAAATAGAATATCTTTCATACCAAAACCAGGTAATACATATCGATCCAGAATATTATCCTGTGATACGATATATTTTCCAATATTATAATACTTAAAGCACATGGTATATATATATATATATATATATATATATATATATATATATCCATTGAACTGGTGGTTTTATTTTTACTCAATGGTTGAAAGACCCCTTGCAAGAGAAAAGATCTCAAGAAGAACCCTTTTTTAACCCATTTGCTCCTCGTTAGCCCCGAAGAACCCTTGGGTGTCCAAAGAACCCTATCCATAAACTTAGAACGGCCAAAGAACCCTCAAAAACCTTTTTGAAGAGGGTATTTATCTATTTATCTATATATCTAACTGTCTATCATATCTAGCATGTGTGTGTGTGTGTGTGTGTGTGTGTGTGTGTATGTGTGTACCTCCTGTCACGGACCCTTCCGTTTCCCAGAATTTGTAAATAACGTTGTATAACATTTTAGTGATACACTAAGAAGGAGGACGCCAGATAAAAGTGATTACGTTCACATCGTTGACCTAAAAGAAAACTAGAGGGAGCACTCGGTGGTGTTTGATTGGGCCGCCATGACCAAAACAGCGCCGACTTCCGGTAGGGGCAAAAGCAACGTTGAAGCGACTACGCTTCGAGTTTTGAACCTACGAATACGGACATTTATTGTGATGTGTGCATTATAATTTTGTGTGTGCAGACAATCTGTATTATTCCTGTCCTGTTATATGCCATGAAATATGTAAATGTCGTTTTATGTAAGTCCGTAGATCTAGTTTATTTGGCATCAAACGCCAGAGACGGGCCGGGGGTTGTCGAATAGACTAAATATAATAATAGTTCAGCTTAATTTCTCGCCAATAAACGCTTTAACATCTATTTTAAACGTGTTTCTTATACTTACCGATGAAACAGATATTGCTTTCGTATTACTTCCACGCCCACGGCTTATGCAACCATCGACACAACAATAATTCACCACGTTTATAAACCAGATTTTTTAACAGTCTGCTTTCCTTTTTTCCACGACCGGAAGTTGGGACCTGTTTGCCATAAAATCGACGGCCGTATTCGGTCTAGTGTTCTTTCAGGCCAATGACGTTCACTCTTAATTGAAGAGGGCGCCACTAAACTATTCCTTTAGTATATGCGATGATGCGTGGTACCAGCGAAGATGGTCTATATTTAAGATTTGCAATAAATTATTGTTCAAAATATAATATATATATATATATAATAATATTATACTGGGCAGGTATATTTAGTATTTACAAAAAATATATATAAAATATATATATATATATATATATATATATATATATATGGGCGCTTCTGTGGTCTAGCGGTTGGACCACAGAATATAGTATTTACAATATATATATATATATATATATATATATATATATATATATATATATATAAAATGGGCGCTATCTGGTATAAATGCGTGGTGGACCACAGAAAACTACCACCTGAGTTCGAATCTCGGCATGGGCCTATCTGAATGGTGTTTCATCTTTTGGTTCGCTTCATTACCTTTGGAGGTCTCTCGGGCCATTTAGCCTACCATTTGCACAAAAGTGGCCGTGATTTGTGGTCCACCTTTGTGCACACGGTAGGCTAAATGGGCAGAGCGAGCTCCGAAGGTAGTGAGTCGAAGTGAAAGATGAAACACCCTTCTAACATAGCCTGGCCGTGGTTTGAACCCATGTGCTCTAGATCTGTGGCCAACCGCACTACCAGTTAGGCCATCTAGATGACAACCCCCCCCCCCCAAAAAAAAAAAACAAGTCTAAAAGATCAAAGTATCAAATTAATAATATTTCAATTATATAAGACACAAATTACGATCAATACTGATGTAAAGTTTACAGTTGACTGATGTGTTTACATTGTAAACACATCAGTCTATGACGTCACTTCGTCAACTGTTCAACCATCGACTGAGTGTATATAGGCGTTAAGAGAGATTTAGATAATCACCAATCTCTGTGTTATGTATTGATGTTCTCTTTGGTGTATCTAAGTCGGTTAATGTATAGACTACTGATGCTGTTGACAATGTATACATTTCCGGAGTAAAAATCGTGAATATTAATACGAGTTGTTTAACCGAGTAGCCGTAATTTGCTATTTGACAAAATGGCTCATATATATATATATATATATATATATATATATATATATATATATATATATAAAAGTATAGAGAGAGAGTGTGTGTGTGTGTGTGTGTGTGTGTGTGTGTGATTGAGTGAGAGAGAATGAAAGAGAGAGAGAGAGAGGTGAGAAAGAGAGTGAGATAGAGAGAGGGGTAAGAAAGAGTGATAAAGAGTGGGAGGGGGGAGACAGAACTCATGCCATTTGAAATTACAGCTAATTTATACGGCTATCAATAAAACACTCAATATATTGATTACTAATTGTGCCTTGATGTTATCAATATAACATAGATTGATTAAGAGCA
The DNA here is from genome assembly GCA_025642065.1 of Paralvinella palmiformis. Classification (NCBI taxonomy): domain Eukaryota; kingdom Metazoa; phylum Annelida; class Polychaeta; order Terebellida; family Alvinellidae; genus Paralvinella; species Paralvinella palmiformis. The sequence goes on along the minus strand of JAODUP010000414.1, from coordinate 117,303 downwards.
ATGTTAACGATTTACCAACTCGGATTCGAACCCACAACCTGGAGGTACTGCAACTTTGGAGTTTATATATATATATATATATATATATATATATATTGTGTGTGTGTGTGTGTGTGTGTGTGTGTGTGTGTCGCGATGTATGTATCAATAAAATTGCAATAATTGATGTTTTAAAAGCTCACCTTGTACCTCAATTGATGGGTTGATTTGGGTGTTTGAGCGATCAAGGTAACCGAAGCCGAAGTCAAGATGAAACATCCGTTAGACTATATATATATATATATATATATATATATATATATATGTATATATATATATATGTGTGTTTGTGTGTGCGCGATGTATGTATCAATTAAATTATTAACAGCAAACATTCTTCACCTTAGTTTTACAAAGATTACATCACCCTCCCCCCCGACCTCTTTGCATGGTGTGTTGTTTGGTGTGTTGTTTGGTATTTTGTGTGATGTGTTTCATGGTGTGTTGTATGCGTGTTTTATGGTCTGTTTTGGTAAGTGACAAGTTTTTCAATCATTGTCCTACCCACATTCACCCCCACCCCGCGCTCCAAGGACGGCTGGAGGACGTTCCAATTGCGCAGCAGTCATCGTACTTCGCTGCAAAACCCCGAGTTCCGGTTTCGAATCCGGTTCTCACCTGCGTTTGTGGGTTTTATTTCCGTATGGATACGCTACTCGACTCTAGTACCAAGATGGCTAAACGACTGAACTCAGTACGACGAAGGTGATGATGATGATGATCATGGGAAAATTATGGACAACATTGTCCCGTCAGAGAAGGTCAAAGTGCACAATCCAGTAAACATAATCGATTGTGACTAAACAACGAACTATTAGGATGGCATACGGATCTCTCTACACGCTGGTGATAAAATTCGACGCACATGGGAGCATACTGTTTTCATCTGTCCACTTTTGCGACCTAACACATCTATTACCCTCATCATCGCCCAATCTGGCTTCGATTAACGGCTCCGTCAGCCAATTGTGGGGGTGCGGGTGTGGAAACTCCAAGTGGGCCTTTTTATGGCTTCGAACCGAGAACCTGCCCACTCGAGACCAACACCACCGTCGATGAGGTAATCTCGCTAGGCGGCGCCGTCCACATCGCCACTGCGCAAGGGCATTCGTCGCGCAGGAGAGGAATCGATCGCCATCTGTCGGGGAAGTCTATATGACGCGAGCACGTGGTGTTGATTCTGGCCGCTTAGGGCGACGAGAGGTTCTCCATCCGGGTACGGATCGGTCACGTGACTTCGACCCGATACGTCACGCCGCGCAAACAGCCCGCTACACGTCAACGATAAACCGGAAGTGGCCCATTTAGTAACGGATTATGTTGTGCGATATTAGCCGAATGTCGCCGTCATTAAGGGAGGCTGGACAATAGCGTACACGTGGACCGGAAGTTGCCGATACGCCAGACTACGTGACTTGCGCCGGTCGTGTGATGCGCATGTATTTCGAAAGTCTTATGTCGGATTTTGGTTATAGGCTTAAAAGTCGTTTCCGGATATTCCGAAATTACTGAGAACGCCGACCGGAAGTCCATTATTACGTCGGAACATCCGTTTTGCCTCAACCCCAGCAACGCGTTGTCGTTAATATAGTGAGTGATAAACAGTGTGTGGGAATTTTGTGCACACATACGCGCGCGCACACGCACAGAGATGCGAAAGCGAAGACACCTAAGTTTCACCTTTTCGCGCATGATATTTGCCATCAACCAATTAAAATTGATTATTTATCGTCATCGATCAATTTCTGTTTACTTTAACAGCCTGTTTGCTTCTTCCGTCTAGTTGTGCGCGCTTTATGTTTAAATTAAAATTAGGATTCTGGGGATATTTCTTGCCTAAAATATCCCCGATAAGAAATCTCGTATTACGTGTGTAAAAACGGCGATCATTTACAACCAACACACAATATGTCCTTCACGAATACAGGAAATAAAACTTTATTATATATCTCTGACACTGCGTGAAAATGGGTTGGATGACTTCGTGATGACGCACACCTCTTTGATTGATGTTTTACGGCCACTTTTGTGCACATGATAGGCTAAATGGGCCGAGCGACCTCCAAAGGTAATGGAGCGAAATCAAAGATGAAACAGCCTTCAGATATGTCCTACGCTCTACCGACTAGATCGCGGAAGTATAAACATTGACAAACGGAAAAAGACGGAAAAAAAACAACTCCGGAAACAAACTCAACTATTTCTAAGTTTTTCCGATGACCTTGCTATATGACAGCGTAAATGGTTGCTAAAACGTTGTGTTAAATGTAAACAAATTAAACCATTGACATTGAAAGGTGGCAAGTTTCTATTACTGATGTGTTTGCATTCTGGATCTTACTTACTTCAATGAACTTTCTTCTGAGAATGGTGGTGGTGGTGGTATGTGCATGCGCGCGATTTGAATAATTAAATTGGACGAATGCAATTATATACGAATGTCGAAAATTCAACGTCAACATGTTGGCACGAATAGTCACCAAACTGTAAAAGTGACTAGTGTTTATTTGTAGTCGATAAAATGTAAACAAATAACATCGGTGACTAGCATTATTCAATCGATGTAAATATGTCAAAGATAAAACAAGTTAAGATGAACAAAAAATGACGAGCTGACAATATACACAAACGATAAATTAATATATAACAGTCTCTTTACATATACACTGGATAAATATTATGTTAAAACTTGTACCCTTAAAATGGGGATGTTGAAATATTTCCTACGTCCATAGTTGCAGGTGACCAAGACAAATTGATGTTGGATCCGTCGCTCGATCGCATCAGGATGACACCCACGTGTCACACTTCCCCGGACTACACTCTGCGGACCCAATCCCGTATTATATGACAAATATTGTTTGTGAGAAGAGGATGAGCGAGAAAGAGCAAGCTGGACGTGGATGACCTTCTTACCACAACATCGGTGAGTTGTCATACACTCTAGAAGGTGGGGCTACATTACTCTTGATGGATAGGTAGTCTCGTATATATAATTAATAGAGTTTACAATTTACCTGAAATATGACATGCGCAGGCATTATTCCGAATATGTTGATTAAAACACAGTATAAATAGATTCATGCTTATATATATATATATATATATATATATATATATATATATAATATAGCGTTATTCACATAAATCACATTGATGGTCAAACATTCTTTAAAATATTCAATGTTTTTTCTACTTTATAAAACCATTTTTTAGTTTATTTCGTTGGAGAGAGGCCATGTTTCATACTTGATGATCCTTTCATATCTAAGACTAAAACTTGTGTTCCTTGATTTAATACAATTATTCAAGTAACTCAGACACGATTGATTAACAATTTTATATACCACTTCAATAAACCCTTAAATGTTTACTATATACAATGGTCGCTTATTGCACTGAGCCGACAATTTGCCACAAGAACTTTTAAAATCCAAAGCGATGCATTTCAGAGTCTTTTTGGATGTTTTTCAAACTTAAATGTATTTTCCACAAAACTACTGTCCAACAACATTTTCTTTGATTCATTAAGAACTCTATTTAATCTAGATAGAACCTGTGCTTGCTTACCGGCTTTGGTAGAAAACTTGGATACACGTTAATTAAAATTTAATTTATCATCTAAATGTAATCGTAATATTTTAACATTACTTTCAAGTATAATTACGTTATCTCTGATAATGAAATTATCAACATGATCACGTTTACTAAAGACAATAATATTATATTGAGATTTCTCAATCTTCTTACGACTGGGGGCGCATCGCTGGTCTAGCGGTAGTGGGTTCGACCACAGACCACTACCACCCGTGATCGAATTTCGGCGTGGGCATATCTGAAGAATGTTTCTTCTTTGACTCGCCCCATTTAGCCTGCCGTGTGCACAAAGGTGGCCGTAAAACACCAACCATTACCCCCTTCATACGATTGGCTTCAAACCGGAAGTAACATTGTTTACATTATGTCATAGGTTTTCTTTAATTGAATAATAACTATATATCCCGTACCAAAGTTTTATCATTTGCATAATTATATCATTATCTCTATGTAATAAATAGGATATCATTGGAAAATAGGTTATATGATTGTAGTCCTATTATAGATGTTACAGTTAATCTGATGATGATTGATGTTTTACGGCCACTTTTGTGCACAGGGTAGGCTAAATGGGCCGAGCGACCTCCAAAGCAAATGAGACGAAGTGAAAAACGAAACAACCTTCAGATATGCCCACGCCGGGATTCGAACACGTGTGGTAGTGATCTGTGGTCCAGCACGCTACCGCTAGACCACGGAGGCGTCCGTTACAGTTAATCTGTCTAATCAGGTAATATGTATATTACCTGAAATGTTCAGGTAATACGCGTATCGATAACTGAGATTTAATACGGATTACCTGAAAATGTCAGGTAATATACCTATTATCTGATTATACAGATTAACTGTAACATATAAACATTGCCATTCACTAATAGTGTTGCCCAATTACATTCGTTGTTTCCGGTTACAATAGTAGCTAAACATTAGTTCACAAACAGACATAGATAGTCCATACGAACGAAGTTTCGCTATAAATAATTTGTATGGTATACAATCAAAAGCTTGCGATAAATCCATTAACAATACACAAACAGTAGTGCCTTCATCTGGAGATTGTTTAATATTAACAATCTTGTTGCGCATAACAACAGTTTCTCAGACACGTTCTGGTCTAAATCCAGATGTGAATGGGCTGAACATGTCATCGAAAGACTCGTACATCTAATTCCTCATTTACGTTTGAACTATCTTGGACATACCGGACATGACGGGTCTAATGTTACATACATCTTGATTGCCATCCCCTTTTCATAAACGGTACGTATTTGTGTATGCTTCAGGGAATGTGGAAATGAGCATATTATAACATTCGGATTGACCCAGAGGGGAGACGAAATGGCACAATATTGCACAGTCAATTTTCATAACCCAGTGACCTTATTACGCTTCAGCTTATTCAAGTGCGACCTTATTGTATTAACATCGATATTGCGAACGTTAAACGCGTTGTTAATATCAAACGATTGTACGAATTCATTTATATCATTCATGCTGGTATGAGCCGCCAGGGCGTCTCCGTGGTCTAATTGGTAGCGCGCTGGACCACATATCACTACCGCCCGAGTTCGAATCTCGGCGTCGGCATATCTGAAGGGTGTTTCATCTTTGACTTCGCTTCATTACCTTTGGAGGTCGCTCGGCCCATTTAGCCTACCCTTGTGCTTGCTCAAACGTGGCGGTAAAACATCAATCATCATCATCATCATCATTTCTGTCATGATCCGCATGGCTAAACAAACACGACGATACCTTATCACCATCTTGTTCGATCCCATCAATAGGTCGAAACCTTTCCGGGGGATTAATTTCTCGGCTCACCACATCGTGGGTGGCTGACCACGTTAAATGGCGCTGCCGTCTCAGCTGAATTAATTTAAAGGGGGGGGGGAGTTAAAGATCCCCTGAGGACGTAATACACTTCTGGCAGTGACCACCGTCAGGGTATTTCGGCTCCATCTTCCCTTGCCGCTCATTGGTGAGTTATGGCGAAGGAGTGATAAACAATTACTCAACAAACGGGAGAAAACCATCATATATTTATAAATATATCGTGAATAAATTAAAATTTTAATAATTCCTGTTATTACATTTATGTCAAACTAGAGGCTTCTCTCTATCCCCAAATTCTCTACCGTTGCCATGACTACCTGTACTGTGGTCATACTATTTACTATTTGTACAAATATTCGTGCCCTACTTCCGGGGTTACGTAACTAATTATCTTTAACGTCCTATATTTATTCCCAGCTAGTGTCGTATTAAAGTTGTCGTATTTACAATTAAACATATTTCACACATTAACTGCTCGATTGAGTTCGCCAGTCGTGTATGTGACCCTATGACCTTCGATATGTTTTGCTTTGTTGCTGTTTTACGGCCAAATGGGACCGGACCGACTGACACCCAAAGGTTATAAGACGAAGTGAAGGATGAAACATGCCTCAGACAGAGCCAGGCCCGACCGGTGTTCGAAACCAGATGGCTGATATCTATGTCCACCGACACCACTAGCTAGGCCATAGAGACGTCTGAAACATCCAAATAAATGACGTGTATACATTCTATTGTATATATATATATATATATATATATATCTCGAAGTCTAGTCCTTACTTCCTTCATATCTAAAATAATGAGCGGAATTTCACCAAATGTTGGCAGGAGACGGAAATAATGATTTTATTGTAATTTGTCCAAATGTTATACAGGAATTTTGTTTAAATACCCATAATTTTTTTTAAATTAAAATTGCATCGACATACTTCAAAGAATGTATTATTGTGTAAATTGTCGTCTGTGTGTGTGTGCGTGTTACAGTTAAATTGTATAATCAGGTAATATGTATATTACCTGAAATGTTCAGGTAATACGTCTATTGCTAACTGAGATTTAATACAGAATACCTGAAAATTTCAGGTAATATATATATATATATATATATATATATATATATATTACCTGATTATATAGATTAACTTTAATGATATATATATATATATATATATATATATAATAGCCTACAAAATAACCAAAAAAATCTGCGAACTTACTAACCAGATATCAATAAATAAACACTAGTAATATAGAGAAAAGAAATCCTAATATAATTATAAGGTACACATTTTGACTAGAAACATTAACATTGAATGAGACACATATTATTAACTTAAATTAATATTGTCAAAGACAAATATCTGATCTGAGAACTCGGGTCAGGCGTGTCTAGAATAAATCTCTCGCTGTTTTCAACGGTTATTAACATCTTTATGGTGGTTTTAGTGCCAGCTTTTAATACTGCGCAAAGGAACGTTTCGTCGAGGTTTTCAACGCCATTTGTATGCGGAGGTCATACAATGCTGGGACGGATTTGAACGTTCAGTCATCCCGCGCGCCCCCCCCCCCTCCGCTACCAACGATGAACGTTCATTTATCGATGAGTTAGCGTACTCGCGAGTGGCATTACCGAGACCAGCCAGATCGGTCATTTATTCTGGAAAATAAATGAGTGGTACGGAATTCCCTCGGCGGATATAATAACCTAAAATATGATAACGTATACATTTTTTTATTATTCCGTTTTCACGTGATCTAGGTATGGCGGGCCAGTTAAACTAAATATTTAAAAAAAACCTTGGTCTTATAAAACTATAACTATAATAATATCTATAAATTGAGTCTCAGAAATAATAAAGTATCCCTGGTTTATTGTGCCACGTCGAGGCAGGGAGGATATTTCGTTGTTGCCTTATGTCTTTGTTCTTATTATTATTATTTACAATAGGGTGTGACGTGGTAAATATGGCTGACTCGATGACAGTCGCTATTTGCTAAGGGATTCGTAGTATTTGGATATTTTACAGATGGCTGGCGGAATGGGAACAGTTTTTACACATGACGGGGTGAGGGGGGGGGGATTATGGGATTAGCTAGGGCTGGGGGATCGTTATGAAATAGACTAAGAAGCGGATAGACAGACAGACAGACAGACAGACAGACATATGGGAAGAGATAATCACACCGAAATTCCACATACTCAATCACTTACTTAGTCAAACACACACATGTTAGATGACTTCATCATCCTCATCATCCTCATCATCATCATCAATTTATTTATTTCAGATCAACATTAAATAGACAAACACAATAAAACAACACATTAATAATATATATATATATATATATATATATATATATCAGTATATTATTGAAAATAAGCACGGCATATAACGATGATAGAATAATGTAGAGAGAGATAGAGGATGGGGGGGAGAAGGAGGGGGAAAAGAAGGGGATGGACGAAAGATAGAGATAGAAAGTGAAAGAGAGAAGGAGAGAGAGAGAGAGAGAGAGAGAGAGAAAAGAATGAGAGAGGAGGGAGTTGTGAGAAAGGAGAGAGAGAGAGGCTTAGTTGGATGGATAACGGGAGATAGGGGGGGGTAGGAGCAGGAGAAGGAAGTGGGGGTGGGGGCGGCAGAGGGGGAGGAGAAAGAGAGAGGGGTTGTTGTTACTGTAACCGAGAAACAATTTCAAAGGCAGAGAATTAGTGACATGTTACAACAATGGGTGTCGCTCTATATTACTTCCGGTAGACAAACACCTGATTATAACGTCACCGGAAACGTGTACTCGACGTTTAAGTATCTTATTTGTCACGTGACTAGTGTCCTTGTATTTTACTTCATTTGCCGCCTTTAGAACAATCTGTAGATCGCAGACTGTAGATCCCAGACTGTAGATCCCAGCTTTTGTTTAATGACTATGTGTGTGTCTGTCTGTGTGCGTGTGTGTGTATGTGTGTGTGTGCGCGCGTGCGTACGTGTTTGTGCGTGTTTGTGTGTGTACACATGCGACACACACTCTCTCTCTTTCTGTGTGTGTGTGTGTGTATGTGTATATATATATGTATGTGTGTGCGCGCGCAACAATTGTTAGAGTTCTATTATATTCCATCTCGATATGACATTTTATTATTATCATAGGTAATCGATTATCACATTATATATCATAATATCGTGCGTTGTGTTTATAATTTGCAATTATTATCATAATTTATTCACATTTTAATGGAAAAGGCATTTATTATTTCATACGAGTAATTCTTTTAATAATTTCATTCAGCAGTTCGTGTTTATCATTATCATAATGATATTATCAGATTTTATGACAACGTCGCATTCCATGTGCATCAAATTTATCATCTGAAGTCATTCTAATAGTTTTATCACGTTTTATCACAATATCCTATTCCCTGTCTATATCCCACTCTAGCCAACGAAGACCGAATTATACTGTCACATAACACTCTCTAGGAACTTCTTCGGCCTCCAACATCCGTAAAACTGAAACTTGTAACTCAAATTTAGCAATCCTTTGCCGGAACTAATCCCGTCTGCACCCGATGACCCCTTTATCTGCTTAAATAAGGATTGTATTTGATAGGGTTATAGTAAGGATGAATATATACGGTAAAATATGGTATGTGAAGAGATTTATATATATATATATATATATATATATATATATATATATATATATATATATATATATATATAAACACGTCATACTGAAATCGGTTCATTGGCCATGAAAAGGGATCCGGAATTTTTCAACAGTCACTGAGGTCGCAACAGTAGATTACGATCCGATTAGCTGATCCGATTGGCTGATCCGATTGGTTAACCTGATTGGTTGACCTGATTGGCTGACCTGATTCTCTGACTTAATTACCGAATGTCAAAACATTTGAATGACATCAAAGGAGCATCAATCGTCACTTCACCCTCATTCTTTCGTTGAATTTGTTATCCGTTTGTTCGAAATTTAAAATATTGATCTCATTTGAAATTAAGTTGGTTTGTAGCACCTGTGCTTCCGATCACCGACAGCTGGTGATTGGTTATCTAAGCAGCTGGGATGCACTGCCATCGCCAGGTGTTCGTGGTTGTTCTATGTCAATATTCCTCTTGAAATATTTGGATTGTGTGTAGAAATTTTTCGATTTTACTTAAAACATCGGCATTTCGCAAAAGAGGCAGTACAGGGAATTCCCGATAGTGTACATGGTAGAGTAGTCACTGCATAGTCTCAGACAAGAGTTCTGTTTCCATAGTTTCTTCTGTCTACGGCGTGTTTCATCCGATAATCATATTTGCTTTGGGAGTAACCCTGGGACATATATCCCAAATGTCAAATAAACTCCCTTTCTCTGGTACCACAGAATGATAAACGCTTACCCGTAAGAGAAGGGGTCGTTCTGGGTTCGGGAGAAGTTGTTCGATGATTGATGTCATACTTATTCCAGAAGTATACTCGCAGACACATTTTCACCAACGAGCATAGCACACACACACACACACACACACACACACACACACACACACACACACACACACACACACACACCACGCACGCACGCACGCACGCACGCACGCACGCACGCACGCACACCTCCCACTATTTTTTAACCCGTTTTTCTATATATATACACGTCTTCGTGTATGTGTCCATAATTTTATAATCTCCTGTGAAGGCTGCATAAGAAAATCTGATATTCAACTCAACTCAAATGACACGACTGGTCTCGTTTGTAAAAGGCTTTTTTTTCAAATCTCAATGACACTCAGTGTCTATTTCAATAAACCCGAGTTACTGACAAATAATAAAGTATCCCTGACTTATTTTAAAACGTCGAGAAAGGAAGGATATTTCGTTGTTGCCGTATGTTATTATTATTATTATTATTATTATTATTATTATTATTATTATTATTATTATTATTATTATTATTATTATTATTATTTACAGGAGACACTTGTTATTTGCTGAAGGCTGGCGGAATGGGAACACTTTTTACGCATGACGGAGAGGGGGGGGGTCTGGGTTCGAGATGTGGAGTTTAGTGGGAATCGAGTGGGGTAGGAAAACAGACAGCGTCATCTTCATCATCTTCATGATTATCATCATCATCATCAATTTATTTATTTATTTTAGACGAACACTAAGTGGACAAAACACAATCAAACATCATATTACAACATATTTATTACAGTTAATATTTATATTAATATCTATATTTTCAGGTGTTATCTATATTTTTCAGGTTTTTTACATATTACCTGAAACGTTCAAGTAATATACACATTATCTGATTGTGCAGATTAAATACAACATCTATACACATCAGTACATTGTCGATAACACAGACTGTCTACAAAGATAATGGGATGATCTCATACAGATAACAGATACATGATAATCAGGACGAAGATAAACACTTTATCTCAGATCAAAACATCAAACGTATAAATGGCGCATCAAAAATATTATAATCTATAACGCACTCAGTCTGATTCTTATATTTAAAACTTCATCTAACAAGACCCCTTAGGTATCATAGGTAGATAGATAGTTATGACGGAGAATCTTCATGGCTAGTCTAACATTTCATTTCAAGTCGATTGAAGGTGAGGGGGGGGAGTTTTAATCCGGACTTTTTGTCTATATGCTGTTTACTTCCCAGTGTGCATATCTGTGTTATGAGATATATACCCCCCCCCCCTGGAAGTCGTATTACATATTACCTGTGACCAACATCAAATATAAATAACTCAACTCAACGCGACTGAATTATTAAAAATAAAGGGGGCACATTAAAAAAACCCTGAGGACGTAAAACACTCTGGCATTGACCACCCTCGGGGTATTTCGGCTCCATCTTTCCGTATTGCTCCCCTGTGAGTGGTCGGGGAGGAGTTTTCTCAACCACTCCAACATAGAGGCCGTGCCGATTAAGCGACAGCCTGGGGATTCTCCCCTAAAAACAAACCAACGCGACTCACTCCCAGTTTTAAGGCATAAATTAGAAGTTGGAGGGGAAAATTGGGAAATGGAGTAATTTTGTGTCGAGAATTTCGTCACCAAACTCCGTCGATAGAATGATAGAAGGGTGGTAACTTACTAGACAGGTCTAATCAAGGATGACACTGATGAACAAATTAAGCCGGAAACGAAGCTTTGTTAATAAAAATTAATATTTAATTATACATCAGCTAAAATAACAGTCAGAGTTGTATGTAGTTATACTTATACAGGTAAATCAGGGCCTGGCCTCTAGACTTTTGGGTATTTTGGGTCCCCCTCAGGTAATTGAAGTTTTTACCTCAATACAGCTGACAGCTTGATCATTGTAGGTAGATACAAGGCCACAGTACATAGCCCTATATCTAATTTGTATGTCTGATGAAGAATTCTTCTCATAATTAAAAAAATATATTTATATATATTAATATATATATATATATATATATATATATATATATATATATATATATATATAATATATATATATATATATGGTATACTTATGAGAATAATTGATGTAATATGTACATATATCACCACGGCACAGAGTACAAAGTGTCTTTAACCACTGGAGCCCTAGGATGCTGATAACAGTGCCACATCAAAATAAAATAAAATAAATTGACGGGTTCCTAGTCGCTGCGGGGTCACTGGACTTCGGTCTATGCGGCCTTTCGAATAATAGGACCTCGTCGTAAATATTGCCACAGAATGACGAAATCGAATGAAACAATTCCAGATAACATTTTCTAAGTTATTACATGTAGCTGTAAGTACAAATTCTATCTGTAAATTGGTTTTACTTCTAGTTTACAGGATTAAAACGAAGTCTGTCCATTGCAATTTATTTCGACATGCGAATAGAAAATACGAACCGTCCAAATATCGCTCACTTCGTTTTCGTATGATCCGCTTCGCGTCGCCACTGTCGTCATTGACAGGTGACAGTATACTGTGGACGATGATGATGATGATGATGATGATGATGATGATGGATGTTCTACGGCCATTTTTGTGCACATGGTAGGATAAATGGGCCGAGCGACCTCCAAAGGTAATGGAGTGAAGTCACTGATGAAACAACTGTAGGCAAAGGTGACCTATGACCGAGGGGCAACCGATAGGATAACACCACACAATCACAGCAGTGACCTATGACCGAGGGACAAGCGATAGGGTAACATCCCATAATCACAACTGTTGAGCAGAATTCGTACCTATAACCGATAGGTTTGCAGCGCAATGCCCTAAGCACTGCACTATTGGAGGGCCTGTGGATGGGGCTAGTTGGGGAAGACTTAAGGAGGTTATGGATGTGAGTCTAGATACTTCATCATAAAACTACATTTGTTTGATGTAAACTACGGGTGTTATTATTTTCTCATCTTCTCTTAACCATCACAATATATTACATTTACAATATAAACACTTTATAAATTGTATTGTTCGTTTCTATAAATTAAAGACTTCAAAACATCCCACATCCTTCGTTGATTGATATACGGTGATATATATATATATATATATATATATATATATATATATATATATATCTGTGTGTATGTGTGTGGGCGTGCGCGTGCGTGCAGGTGGGTGTGCGTTTCTATTTGTGAGATGTTTCATCCACCAATAAAAGGCTTCGGCAAGAATCGAGGCACAATATACTCATTGTACTCATTCACTGACTGACTGACTGATTGATTGACCGACTGACTGACTGACTGACTGACTGACTGACTCACCACCACCACCACCACCACCACCACTACCACCACCACTCACTCACTCACTCACTCACTCACTCACTCACTCACTCACTCACTCACTCACTCACTCGCATTAAGACCAATTGCTATATAATGGAAACCGAGTTTCAGCAAGGGGGATTCCCTTGTTTACGTCACAAAATAGCTTATTTATCGAAATCGTGCGTTTGAATTACGTAACCTTTACCACAATAATCTTCAGCCAATCGCAATCAAGGCTGACATTTGTGTGTGTTTGTGTGTGTGCATGTGTGTCTATGTCTGTGATGGGGGGAATTTCTTGCCAATTCTCGGATAATTCCACTTCCGGTAGCTTGGTATACTCCAAGAAATGTCAATATTATTGTCAGAGATCAGATTTGAAGTTTTCAGAAACAAATGGTCACACATTGACGACAGCCGGGGTCATTCAGTACAGCTTCATCACTTATTCATCAATTGGAGGTCATATTTCAGCGGAAAAGATGACAAAACGTTAGAATTAAATGGACAACTATATATATATATATATATATATATATATATATATATATATATATATATATAAGAGAGAGAGAGAGAGAGAGAGAGAGAGAGAGTGGGGTGAGGAGATGGGCACAAATCACAAGTCGTCACACACACACACACACACACACACACACACACACACACACACACACACACACACACACACACACACACACACACACTGACACAGACACAAGACACAATGAGAGAGAGAGAGAGAGAGAGAGAGAGAAAACGACTGTTACTCCGCCATGTTTGTCCTGTTGCACTTCCGGTAATCGATAGCGCCAGCTAGTGTTTGCCAATATCGATTATCCGTCAGCACTAGGCCACCTAGCGGCGACAGCTCGCCCGTCGACCAATCTAGTCGGGCATTAAGCGAGAATTATTTCCTATTTTCGCCATCGGAAGTAAAAAAAGTGACCTAAATTACGTCATCAATAACCCCATTTTTAAAAACAAAATATCACCAACTCAGATTTATTAACGACTATCAACCATAATTCCGTTGGTCGAGCTAAAATATATCCTTGCCGGGCGGACATATAGCCGGACGCCTGCCCCTCGTAAACAAACGGCGACGGCTTGCCATAGTCACGCGGCCATGTTGGACCCGATGCGCGGATTTACGACTATGGGCTCGATAATATTCGCTGGAAATCGGACTAGTTCGGGTCTTTGTACTCGTCGGGGTAAGGAGGTAATGATTCAATCGCGATTCCGATAACGAAATTCGAGGATAAATGCAAATACGCCCCGGGAAAGGACGCGATAAAAGGCGGGAGTGCGCCGGAGACGATACGCGCTCGCGTTATGGCAAGCCGTTAGTCGGGATAAAATGGCGACCCAGAAAAGTTCCAATAAAGTGAAAGCTTTTGATTAACTGGAGAGCGAGAGATAGAGAGAGAGAGAGAGAGAGAGAGAGAGGACATTGGGGGTAAGGTCGTATGATATTGTGTGCTAATTGTGGAGGCGAGATAAGATCGTTTGGTGTGCCGAGATTTACGAGAAACGCCATTTATACCGATACGATCGCTACTTCCGGCAGCTCTTTATAAATGTTTGACGCCTGGCGGCGCTACTAAATCCGAGTTGATATGACGTGTATCTCTTCGGGGACGCCACAAATATGGCGGATCTTGTTTGGAAAAAAATGGTGGGGTATATGAAGGTGTGCGCTTTATTAGCCCGCCCTAGGACATTGACACTGGTAATTTTTAGAAAAAAAAATAGATATTGATTGCATCATTTGGACGATTCACCGGGCGACTCAGTTAATCTGGAACACACACACACACACACACGCACACACATACACACACACACACACACACACACGCACATCATCGTCATCTTTTTGCCGAGCTCAAATCGTCTCTACACTATTTGAAGGCCGTCTTTGCACTATCCTCACGATATCCTCACAAGATCTTTCAATATCGCCATCATACAATCCTCTCACTCTCCTCAAAATATCCTCACACTATCGCCTCACGATCCCTGCTCCGTCAGCACACCATCCTCAAACGATCCTCATGTCGTCTTCGACCGATCCACACCCCGCCCCGAGGCAATCCTCAAAGAATACCCTCACGAACCTCACACCATTCTCACACCATCTTCACACCATCCTCACATCATCGTCACACCATCCTCACGGCATCCTCACACCGTCCTCACCGCGCCCTTCAAGAGGCCGCCATAACCTGAACACTATCGATCGCTCACTTCCGGAATGAGTTTCTCCGGATATTCTATTTACGAGCCGCTTTACGTCACTATTTATTGTAGGAAGCGCGAGCTTTGAAGACGTCGGTCACGTGACAGGGTGGCCGACCAATCAGCGAGCGAGCTAGCGGCCGGCCGGCCTGTCTATGGAGGGTGAAGAGGTGGGGGGTGGGGGAGTAGGGGTACAAGAAAGAGAGAGAGAGAGAGAGAGAGCACGAGAGCGAAAAGATGCCGGATCGCGAACGGACCCGGTATTGAAGCGGACCGTCGAGGGGAGAAGTTGGGGGGGGGGGGGCGGGGGCAATGGGTAGCGGGAGCGGCTTGGTTTCCGGGCCGAACTAGCCTGTAAATCTTCGCCTTCTTAATCCGGCAATTATAAGCCAATACGGGACCGGGTATGGCGATCCGAACCGGAGCCGAATCGCGCCGAGCCGAGCCGAACCAAGCCGAACCGAACCGAGTGCGAGCCCCACGCGATGCGTCGACACCCTAATGGCGACCCGTTACTTGCCCCCACTCGAGTGATAATTGCATGTTTTGATCTGCATTCTTCCGAGATAAGTATCTCGCTCTAAAATCTCGGCCACTGACTGCTGGATGGACATAATGAACGAATGTGACGTACCTACGTGATAGGAGTATTGAGGAGAGTGGGTCAGCGGGTGGGTGAGTGGGTAGGTTTGAGGGGAGGAGGGTTAATGTTGGTGGAAGGATATATCAGGACACTGACGGAGAGGAATATATATATATATATATATATATATATATATATATATATATATATCGTGTGTGTGTGTGTGTGTGTGTGTGTGTGTGTGTGTGTGTGTGTGTGTGTGTGTGTGTGTGTGTGTGTGTGTGTGTGTGTGGAAGAATAAATATTGGAAAAAGGACATATCGGGAAAAAGAAAGGTAAATCGGGTAGAAGGATATAACGGGTCAGGGAATAGCCGGGAAGAAATATAGTTGAAAGGATATATCGGGACAAGGAAAGGCGGATAAATATGGGAAAAAGAGGTTATGCTAGGATTATGTATGGTAGAGGGATAGATCATGACAAGAGAGGGTAGATAATAGGTATGGTAGAGGGATATATCATGACAAGAGAGGGTAGATAATAGGTATGGTAGAGGAATATAGCAGGACAAGAGAGGGTAGATAATAGGTATGGTAGAGGGATATATCAGAACAAGAGAGGGTAGATAATAGGTATGGTAGAGGAATATATCATGACAAGAGAGGGTAGATAACAGGTATGGTAGAGGAATATATTAGGACAAAACAGGGTAGATGATAGGTATGAGAGAGGGATAAATCATGACAAGGGAGGGTAGATGATAGGTATGGTAGAGGGATACATCATGACAAGAGAGGGTAGATGATAGGTATGAGAGAGAGATAAATCAT
Source organism: Paralvinella palmiformis (assembly GCA_025642065.1). Taxonomy (NCBI): domain Eukaryota; kingdom Metazoa; phylum Annelida; class Polychaeta; order Terebellida; family Alvinellidae; genus Paralvinella; species Paralvinella palmiformis. The sequence goes on along the minus strand of JAODUP010000414.1, from coordinate 100,396 downwards.
GACAAGAGAGGGTAGATAATAGGTATGGTAGAGGGATATATCATGACAAGAGAGGGTAGATAATAGGAATGTTAGAGGAGGGTATATCATGACAAGAGAGGATAGATGATAGGTATGAGAGAGAGATAAATCATGACAAGAGAGGGTAGATGATAGTTATGAGAGAGAGATAAATCATGACAAGAGAGGTTAGATGATAGGTATGGTAGAGGAATATATCATGACAAGAGAGGGTAGATAATAAGTATGGTAGAGGAATATATCATGACAAGAGAGGGTAGATAATAGGTATGGTAGAGGATATATCATGACAAGAGAGGGTAGATGATAGGTACGGTAGAGGGATATATCATGACAAGAGAGGGTAGATAATAGGTATGGTAGAGGAATATATCATGAGAAGAGAGGGTAGATAATAGGTATGGTAGAGGAATATATCATGACAAGAGAGGGTAGATAATAGGTATGGTAGAGGGATATATCATGACAAGAGAGGGTAGATAATAGGTATGGTAGAGGAATATATCATGAGAAGAGAGGATAGATGATAGGTATGGTAGAGGATAAATCATGACAAGAGAGGGTAGATGATAGTTATGAGAGAGAGATAAATCATGACAAGAGAGGGTAGATGATAGTTATGAGAGAGAGATAAATCATGACAAGAGAGGGTAGATGATAGGTATGAGAGAGATAAATCATGACAAGAGAGGGTAGATAATAGGTATGAGAGAGGGATAAATCATGACAAGAGAGGGTAGATGATAGCTATGGTAGAGGGAGATATCAGAAAACTGCAAGAAGGGAAATTGTTTTAAGGGAAAAACTTACATCAAGACGAAGGCTGTATCTGGAGAAGGTAAATTTAATAAAATATGGAACGGTAAAGATGGCTCAGCGGTTATGTGGTGGCATAGAAAATGGAAGATTTCTGGATCGAAGCCACCACAACTTTGTTGGATGATTATCATATGTAATGATTTCTTGGCTGATTGGTTATAGATAATTAATGATTGTCCGTCTATGATTATCACTCATAAAAGGTATGCCCCAATGGGAGTTTATGCTTCTGTAAACTTACCTAATATAGAAAACCATCAGAAAATATGATGACAATAATTTTAATAACATGGAAATGTCAAACTCTCGGTTGCCCAGGTGGTGGCATGGGTGTGGGTCAGAGAGTGCATGGTGGGTGCATGAGTCAGTCAGTCAGTCAGTAAGTCAAACAGTCAGTCAGTCAGTCAATGTCAGGGAGTGAATTATATTTTATGATAGAGGAGTGACACATGCTAGAAAGATGAGCTCGATAACAATGGGATTCATACACTAAATTGAAGCTTTGCAGTGCAGTGTTCTATGAGGACAACACTCTCAATGAGATGCAGTGAGCGATAAAATACTCATCAGGTGTGGGACAGGCATTGCTTGAATCCTGGTACTAGTGTTCAGAACGCATCCACCGATATGTGCATGGGTGAGTAAGTGAATGAGCGAGTCAGTTAGTCTGCCAGTCAGTCTGTGTGTCAGTCACACACTCAGTAGGTGAATAAGTGAGTGAGTCAGTGAGTCAGTGAGTCTGATTCATTGTATTCTTTGTTCGACCGTGAAGTTGGTCTCTCCAGACGTGTAAGACCAAAGGGTCAACCTGTTGATAATCCAATGTTACGGACAGTATGACAGTTCTAGGTCAGAACTCCATCCTGTGGGTCTAATACAGTCAGTGTGTCAGTATCTGTGGCGTCTGACATCCTATGACAACACGACGGACTTGAATCGGTTGATACGGCGTGACAGTGTTCCATTCTAACCCCGGAGCATCTCCTTTCGGATCTCGATGGGCTTTTGATAATCTTTCGACTGTTTCTAGATTGCTTACACTGTTCTTAAGCGAAGTTGATTCCCGTTCCGGATCAGAAATCGGGAGCAATAAATAAAATGCTCCCTGGAGTAACAAATATCGTTCCTAATTTGAACAATTTGTTCTGAATTGTCACGAGAGTCTTAAATTACCATCTATACAAAATTTCTATTTGCGCATGCGTGTTTTCATGCGTGCGTTCTACAACAATCAGATAAAAGCTACAATATTCCCGACATGGCAGATAATATTCATATGTTTAATTTATCTATTAATTATGCAGTATGTCATAGAATAACAGATACATAATAAGCTTGTACCAGAAGCGGAAACGGTTATCAGTGGTCGGTGCACATGCGCATTGCGGTAGTCTTACTAAGCCCCAAGATGGCGTATTTTAATTCGGCTCGAACCCTTTAAATAAACCGGCATCTTCTGTGATCGCCAGCAGATGGTGTTCGTGATTAGTGAGTACTTCAAAGGCACATAACACGCCATAAATAATGTTATCATCAATTACGCTACTTAGTTAGATATCTCGACATCACGTGATGATTGTAATGAGTTTGTGTTGAAGTAATAAAATGTGTGACATGTATCCATGTATGCATATATTTCACCGTATGGTGGTGCACTTACGTTTGTCAGTGCACGCTTCGCACGCCGACATATTATCTGGTGCTGATCACTAATATTTCCGGTGAGCGTCAGATTCGACCAGGGCGTCTATGGTGACAGGGCCTGCTTCCGGTCACGTGATAGATCAGTTATTAATGGCGGTCAGTAAGTAATTTCCTAAATGCTCAAAGTAATACGACTTGCCTACTTTGATTACATTTAGTGCGGCACTCTACTTGGGCGCAAGTAAGTGTGAGAAATGGTGAGCGATATTCGAGGAATGCAGTCGGAGCCCGATTAAACGCGGCCTTCCGCCGCGACCATCATCATTATCATCATTAGCACCATCAAGGACGATCATCACCCATCATCATCACCGCCGATCATCATTATCGTCTTCTATCAGTCTCGGTACAAGCGTCATCACAAGCCAAGTGGCAGCCATCTTTGTTAGATCGCGATGGACAGATTGACCGGACGAATATGGGGAGAATGTCAACAAAGAAGATGTCCTCGTGGAGAACTGAAATAAATATTAAATAATGGATAACATAGTTGTTGTTATTGGATATTGTTGTTGTTATTGTTGTTGTTTTTGGATATTGTTGTTGTTATTGTTGTTGTTTTTGGATATTGTTGTTGTTATTGTTTTATATATTGTTGTTTTTTAATTTATATTGTTGTTGTTGTTATTGGATATTGTTGTTGTTATTGTTGTTGTTTTTGGATATTGTTGTTGTTATTGTTTTTAGATATTGTTGTTTTTTTAATTTATATTGTTGTTGTTGTTTTTGGATATTGTTGTTGTTATTGTTGTTGTTTTTGGATATTGTTGTTGTTATTGTTGTTGTTTTTGGATATTGTTGTTGTTATTGTTTTATATATTGTTGTTTTTTAATTTATATTGTTGTTGTTGTTTTTGGATATTGTTGTTGTTATTGTTGTTGTTTTTGGATATTGTTGTTGCTATTGTTGTTTTTTGATATTGTTGTTGTTATTGTTGTTGTTTTTGGATATTGTTGTTGTTATTGTTTTTGATATTGTTGTTGTTATTGTTGTTGTTTTTTGGATATTGTTGTTGTTATTGTTGTTGTTTTTGGATATTGTTGTTGTTATTGTTTTTAGATATTGTTGTTTTTTTAATTTATATTGTTGTTGTTGTTTTTTGATATTGTTGTTGTTTTTGTTGTTGTTTTTGGATGTTGTTGTTGTTATAGATATTGTAGTTTTTGTTAGGGGCAATGTTGTTGTTACTAGGAACGTTGTAGTTTATTTTCTTCAAGAAATGTTGTTTTCTTGCAAAATGTTGTCGTTGTTATAATATTGTGATCAGATAGCGACATTACCAGATCGGTTACGTCACAGCCCGTTGTTGGCAGTGCGAAGTCATGAGCTGGCCAGGCCAACGCTCGCCACCGGTCACGTGCTCGGTTACGCGCAGATATTAGCCGACTTCCGGTTGATATCAACGACCCGGATAATGGCCGACCCACGCGTGAATGAAACCGGAAGTACCGTGCTATTTCACGACAACGGCCACGGGTCGTAATTCATCCGTCTGAATAGGAAGACATATTTGTTTCGAGGCGGTCTTCGTCGGAGCAGCGGACGCGCATGCGCCGAGATTTTTGCACGTCCCCGCTATCAGCGAGCGTCTCCGATCGGAAGTAGATCCCCACCCGCTAATAACAAATGATGATGATGATGAAAATCATCATCATCATCATCATGGTGATTATAAGTCCTATTAATACGATGGCTGAACGATACGGCTCTACGACGTCTGCCATAAAAGGACAGGTTGTGCGAACTATTAGTGCGCATGCGCGATGTGCACGCCATCTTGGTTAGACCGATTTGTCATTAGTTTGTAGACTGTTCCACGGACTGACTATAACTTGTAGATGATAATAAAAAAGGAAGAATATGAGTGATGATAGGGGATGATGATTAAATGTTTTCGGGCAGTCGGGTTAATGTGGCCGGGGGGAGGTGTGTGTGTGTGTGTGTGTGTGTGTGTGTGTGTGTGTGTGTGTGTTTCTATGTGTTGTATATATGTATACAATTTAGTTAGCATGTTTGTTTGCGACAGAAACATAGAAAGATTGGTAGATAGATAAAATATGATAGATAGATAGATAGATAGATAGATAGATGGTGTGAGAGAGAGATAGAGGGAGGGAGAAGAGAGAAACTAGTTGAGTAACAGACAGACAGACAGATAGATGGTCTGAAGGAACCTTCCGAATACGCAACCATTTCTATTTTCCTGTCCGTGACGATCAGATCCGGAATTACCATATCACGTGACGTGTTCTGGACATTCTAGAGAGGTCTACAAAATCTTGATATAATCAAGTTGACGATCACGTGACAGACAGATGGCAGACGATACGGATACTTTCCCGCCTCTTCTAAGATATCCAGATAGGGATCCCAAAGGTGAGGATCCCACTGAATAGGATTATAACTTACACGATGAAAGTGGACAGGATCCTAGGGGATATAATCCGAGTGGACTTGATCCAGTCGGAATGGCTGCTAGTGGGCAGAATCCCATAGGGTGAAATCCCATTAGACATAATCCGAACGAATAGAACTCTAATGGCAGACGATACAGACAGTTTCCCGCCACTTTCTGATTGATTTATTTCCCTTTTGTTAATTTATGGCCAAAAATCGAGTTCCGTTTCTTTAAGGAATTTCTCATTTCTTTATGAGTGTAGGTCTTGATCCTTCATATTTCGTCTCTTTCTGTCTGTGTGTCCTGTACGACACAGACAGTGATGAATCGTATACAAAATCAATATGTTTACAGGCAGGTGTTATGTGTACAAAGTGTGCCACACTGTTTACAGACAATTGTTATAAGTACAAACCGTGTCACTGTGTTTACATACTGGGGCACCTCCGCTGTCTAACTGGCAGCGCGTTGGATCACAGATCACTACCACCTGAGTTCGAATCTTGGCGTGGGCATATCTGAAGGGTGTTTCATCTTTGACTTCGCTTCATTACCCTTGGAGGTCGCTCGACCCATTTAGCCTACCGTGTTTACAAAAGTGGCCTCAAAACATTAATGATCATCAAGTTGTGTCACGTTGTTTACAGACAGTTACTATAGGTACAAAGCGTGTCATCGTGTTTACAGACAGTTAACGTGTGTACAAACTGTGTCACATTGTTTACAGACTGTTATTATGCGGACAAACTGCGTCACCACCTTTACAGCCAACCTTCACGCATGCGTACAGGCTGTGTCACTCGGCTTACAAGCAGTTATGATGTGTACGGGCACGTATTTGTCATGTATACCGACTGTGTTACTACGTCTAGGTGTGTGTGAGTGTGTGTATGTGTGTGTATGTGTGTGTGTCTTATTGCTAATTAAGCGTACACTAACCAGCACTAATACACCACCCACCCCCCGTCCAATCCTCCCCAAACCGGATATTATTAACTCGGCGACTATTTTTCACATAAATCCCGATTCCTCCATTTTCTATGTCGTCGTCATAGGAGCGCGATTTATCAATATGCTATCATTTCAGCCAGTAGTTGGCCATTTTTGTCTGATGTTGGCTCAACCTACTATAAAAGCATTCGCGGCATATGCGCTTCTTTAGCGGCGAATTATAACACAAACTGGCTCCCAATGAATCCCGTTATACGTTCCACTTCCGGAAGGGTTTTGAGGGCGCCTCCGTCGTCTAGCGGTAGCGTGTTGGACCACAGATCGCTATCACCCGCGTTCGAATCTCGGCGTGGGCATATCTGAAGGGTGTTTCATCTTTGACTTCGCTTCATTACTTCTGGAGGTCGCTCGGCCCATTTAGGTGGCCGTAAAACATCAATCGCCATGAAAGGTTTTGCATCTTTTCGCGAAACTATGATGATAATTTTTAAAAAAATCATATAAATGAATTTTCGACGTATGTTTCTCTTTGTGGTAAATTTAACAATGGGTATATTCGGTTTTTACCGGGTGGCCGAAAAGTGGCGGAAACGTCGCAGAATCGACAATTTTAGAACAGGCCGGTTAAAGTAATCTATAATTTATTTTACTAATTAATCATTTATTTCTGGAGGAGGGGTATTTCAGATTAAAGCATCGCGTGGTTAGTTCCGTCACGTGGTCAAATTAGACAATGGGATCGGTTATTAATACATAACCCGATTGGGATCGTTTCGAAAGTCCTGGTTTTAGATCCAGCTTCGTTAGCAATCTAAAATGGATGGATGGATGGATTGGTGGATGGATGGATTGATGGATGGATGTTATTTTACGACACATTGGCATTAATTAAGGGCGCCTCCTTGGTCTAACGGTAGCGTGTTCGACCATTGATCACTACCACCTGAGTTCGAATCTCGGCGTGGGCATATCTGAAGGGCGTTTCATCTTTGACTTCGTTTCATTACCACTGGAGGTCGCTCGGCCCATTTAGCCTGCCATGTGCACAAAAGTGGCGGTAAAACATCAATCATCATCAATCATCAATCATCATCATCATTGGCATTAACTTTGGGGAAAACTATTTAAAATTTGACAATGAAACGTTAAGATGTCAGCTGAATGATGAGGATGAGGAGGATGAGGAGGATGAGGATTAGGATGATAATCTAAAAATGGACGACCAGGTTCAGTATTGATCCTGACACGATCCTGGACATTGTTACAGAGTTGCTTAAAAAAACTGGTGGCTTCCCGAAAACTGTATTCGGTGTCCGGTTTCCGCCGCGCCATCGTTGGATTGACCCAACCCCCTCCCCCCGGTCATAAATAATGCCCACCTCCCCAAATCGAGATTCAAACAAAATTAATTATTTACAAAACAGAGAATGGTACAACATTTTGTGTTTTTTCAGGGGGGGGGGGGAAGGAGGGGGGGGGGAGGTTTATAGGGATGATTAGGTTTGGGTATGTTACAGGGTGACATTTTAACAAACCATGATTGTTCTGAAACTGTCTGGATCACTCCGGATATTCTACGCTAACATACGATCTACGTACAAGGCGATCAGTTACTCAATTACCTGGGGGTATCTCAAAGGGGCCGACCGATAGCGCGTTCAGCCGCATACCTCTAGCCCCCGGCGTTGAAACCCCTGTCCGGGCCGTGTCTCAAGGGTGGGTTTATCATTCAGTACATCACTCCGCCACCACGGTCCCTGTCCTGGATCACTGGACATGGAATTCCGGTAGGTGGCAGTCTACGAAGCCTATTATAACGAACAAAGTCTGTATAACTGATATAGGTCACCCATATAATTGCATATATGTGGCAGCGTGCGACGTTCCGGAGTGCCTGCCTGTCAGTGTGCGATCTGGATACGGCGGATCAAGTTCGAAACGATAAACGAGATCCACTTCCTCTGATCCGGGCAGAAGTCGGATTACGGTTACAGTCCGTATTCTCGAGTCGGCCATCACGTGATATGGTAATCATTTGTAGACGACTAGCATTATCCGGTGGATCTCCTGTAGCGACCAAAGTGAGACAGCCTGTACACCCTGGATCACAGCATCTACACATACTGACCCAATCTACCAACATGATCATTGTCTGTATGCATGTGTCATATAATTTGTACACATGATAACTGTGTGTAAACATGGTGATACAGCCTGTACACATGATAACTATGTGTAAACATTGTGATATAACCTGTACACATGATAACTTTGTGTAAGCATTGTGATATAGCATGTACAGTGAACCATAATTTGTATATATATATATATATATATATATATATATATATAGTGTCAAAGAAAGTGACAAAGCAATGTGATGCCACATATAAATAAGATGATACAATATGTAAACAATGTCACATCAGACTGTAAAATGCCTACACACTCTGTAAACAAAACGACGTATCCAGTAGACAAGCTGGCTGCCCGGGTGAAGGTCCCATTTAACATCACGTGACATGAAAGCTGATTGAATTCCGGATCAGGAGTAAGTGGAGGTTATATGGAGCGTCCACTAGGGGGCGCTCGCCACCGGGGCACACACATGTAACAGATATGGGGATATGGTGGCGATTCGAGAATGTAACTTGGCCTTGACCTTGACGGAAGGTGTTCGGGGAGTTGATCCGGATGTGATAGTTGTGCAGTGAGTCAGTAATACTGCATGCAGTCGAACTGATATTTAGTTATATGAGTATCAGAGATTATTGGGGATTATTATTATTATTATTATTATTATTATTATTATTAGTGATTGTTTTAGTCATTTTAATAATAATAATAATAATAATCCCACAACTTTGTCAGATAATAAAACCAGTTCGTCGATTTCATAATATTATTTATTTTCATTTGTTGAGTATCTTCCGTCATAAAAACCATCATATATTAATATGAGCTTGAACTAATATACCTGTATATATGTATATATGTCAGGTCAAAATAGATGATGAATATTGTGTTATTGCTTCATTAAAAAAAGGACATTAGATATAAGACATTTTAATATATATATATATATATATATATATATATATATATACACACATATATACACATAGAGTGTACGGCGTGTTTTCATGGTTACATTATAATTGCTGTAGTGTCATTATTATTATTATTATTATTATTATTATTATTGTTGTTGTTGTTGTTGTTGTTGTTGTTGTTGTTTTCGTTGTTATTGTCATCGTCGTTAACTCACTAAACAATAATAAGGGAACAAACAAAAGTGACGTCACATTCCGATCCAGTATTTTGTTTGCCAAATTCTCTCTTCTTCCGGATCGTTTTTTTCTGACCTTTAGCTGACATTCTCCAGAATAACTTCCATTTAATTCGCCTGTAAGCGAAACAAAATGGCGTCGACAACTGCCAGGACCCGCCATCGTCGGCCATTCGTATTCTCGGTCACGTGCGTTGCCGATCCGGAATGGTGACTAGCCCGAGAAACGCCGCCTAGCGGAAGTGATGTGCGATGCGGTAGCTGCCCTGGCTTAGGTCGAGGTGCGCGTCAATCATGTCACATGGTCACGTCACGTGTTCTTGTTTGCCATCAATTGCCACGTGTATTCTATGCTGTCTCAAATGACATGGTGGTATCAGACGCGACGTTGCAGTCTTTCTAACTGCCGGCCTCGAACTCGTGTTCTTCGATATCGTCCAGAGCGCTCTACAGGATAGGCTAAATTCGCAGCTTATATAATATCCATCAGATGGCGCCATTGGCCGTACGCAATCAGCGGCAGGTGTCGCCACGTGTTAATTATTGGCCACCGGAAATAATACATCCACCATTTTTATCTCGATCTCTGGTCACGTCATCCAGTTATCGTAGTCACGTGACTCGAACATCAATCACCATCTCGCACCATACGCTGCAAACATTCGGAGCGTTGCAAGCGTTGTATATATTGCAAGCGCTGCAAGCATCGCAGACATCTTTTTTTAAATGTCGAAATACACCAGACATTACAACGAATGCGTGTCTTGGAGAATTGCAGACATTGGAAAGAAATGTAAGAGTTGCAAGACTACAACAAACCTTGTAAACGTTGCAAGAGTGGAAACATATTGCAGCAGGCGTTAAGAACCGTTAAATTAGGCGCCTCCGTGGTCTAGTTGGTAGCGCGTTGGACATCAGATCACTACCACCTGAATTCGAATCTCAGAGTGTGCATATCAGAAGGGTGTTTCATCTTTCACTTCGCTTCATTACATTTAGCCTACCGTGTGCACAAAAGTGGCAGTAATACGTCAAACATCCTGAAGAACTGCAACATCAAGGAAAACTCCAAATGAGGGGAAATCGTCAAAATTATAAGCCATGTAAACATTACAATTTTTGTTAACTGTGAATTTAAAAAAAATTTAAAACATTGTAAATCTATTAAAAGTAGAATTGCAAAAATTGCAAATATATTGCAATATCTTTGTCGCTGCTTAATTTATCAGTTTTAGAATAATCTCGTTACGTTTTATGAGGGATTCGAATCTCCATAAACTTCCTCTAACGAGACAAAAATCGATTAGAAATTACGATTGGAGCTCGTCGGGTTTAATCCAGTTTCTAGAACGATGGCGCAGGCGGTGACGTGCTTATGATAGGAGCAGTGCTGCGGGTTCGCTACCCATAGTCACCGGCCAAAGCCTCGATCTCCGTGTTTCTCTCTCCCTCGCCTACCGGAAGTTGCGTCAAGTAATCAGCATATCGGTTCAAGATGGCGGCTTGGGAGAATCTAATCCGGAAATGATTAATTAATTATCTACCTGTCACGTGTCTCTCTCTCTCTCTCTGTGTGTGTGTGTGTGTGTGTGTGTGTGTCGTGAACACGTGATCATGTCAGTCGTCTCTGATTATAAGCCGAGAGACGACAACGATATTAAATTAAATTTGATTGGTATCAACGTCTGTCTGTCTGATTGACTGTCTCTCTGTCTGTCTGTCTGTCTGTCTGTCTGTCTGTCTGTCTGTATGCCTGTCTGTCTGTCTGTCTGTATGTATGTATGTCTGCCTGTCTGTCTGTCTGTTTGTCTGTCTGTTTATCTGTCGGGTTAATAATATATGGATTAGTTTATTTATTTTATGTGTGTATCTTTTCCATATATATATATATATATATATATATATATATATATATATATATATATATATATATATATATATATGACGCCTCCGTAGTCTAATTGGTAGTGCGTTGGATCACAGATCACTACCACCTGAGTTCGAATCTCGGCGTGGGCAAATCTTCGCTTCATTACCTTTGGAGGTCGCTCGGCCCCTTTAGCCTACCGTGTGCACAAAAGTGGCCGTAAAACATCAATCATCATCTATCTATATATCTATCTATCTATCTATCTATCTATCTATCTATCTATCTATCTATCTATTATCTATTATATATATATATATATATATATATATATATATATATATCCCATTTTATAACAATAAACATTCAAAGAGAATAAATTATTTTCCAAAGAAAGACATCCATCAGTTACCGAACGAAACAAGATGTCTGTGGGTCACGTGACGAAACTAAAAGCCCTCGATAGGCGGACAGCGACCACGTTGGCTTATCACGTGGCCCGTCTAAGTTCTGATCTTATTACGAGTGGCAGCCATTTCGTCGATCGTCGACTAAGTGGCCATTTTGGCTCCGAAGATACGGCCAGTGGCACCACCTGGCGTCGTCGCTCCGCGGCTGGCGCGAGGGTTAAATGGCCGACGCCGTGGCAACTTCTCGCTCGTGTCATCACGTGCGATCACGTGTGAGCACGTGCGATCACGTGCCAATTAGCCGACTTTTACTGCGACATTTCGGCTTGTTATCGCCGACGAAGGCGGAGCACGTGACGAATTTATCTCCGCGCAGGGGCAACGTCTGGATCCGGTTACGACTGCCGACCACTCATGTAATCTGACTGTTTGTCACCAGATGGCGTCCGTGCTCGTGGAGCCGATCGAGCACGTGATCGCCATAGTAATCGGTTGCGCATCGAACAACACGAAATGGAAACCGCCGCGCTTTATATCGCGACGATCCTGATCTGATGACGTCACAATAGTATTCTCGGTACGCACGGCGTCGCGCTGTTAAATGTAGGCCCATCACCTGACCTAGCCACACGACAACTGTCGTGGCAGGCTCTTGAAATTCACTTCCTCTCTGTCAATATTTAACACCGGAAGTGGATAGAGTCTGGATGGGTCAGTCCGGATACGACATGGCGACGTAAAGACAAGACAATCGCCGCCATCTTTGAATATCCAAAACCGGAAACGAACCGAAATACGACTCCCTCCGACGGTTCAGCGTCGAATTCAGGGTTGATCCAGAAGGGAGGGGGCTAGAGTCGTTTATGCCATAGCGACTGCAGACAGGAAGCGACTGCCGTTTGAGAATTGATTGCAGTCCAAAGAAGTTTTGTTTCTGTGAGATCGTGTTTTCTTATTTAATTGATGTTGTCTTTATGACTTTTAATTGACTGATCAGTGAGCAAATTGACAGCCAGAAGTGGGACTCGAAACCAGAACTAAAAGACTAACTGGTGCACACCATCGACGGGGCGTCGTACACATATTTCCGGTCGGCGTAATATACTTTATTACATCCATCCATCCATCCATCCATGGATTAATCAATCAATCCGCCGCCAACACATAGACTCACTCACCCACTCACTCACCCAGCTAACCAGTCATTCTCATTCGCGCACGTCAAGTCGGCCGTTTCTGGTCACGTGCTACCGGCTATATAATGACGTATTTCCGGTTACAATGCCGACGTCGCACACCTCATTTCCACTGCGCATGCGCACGACATAATTCCACCCACGGCTTCCTGTAGTAGTTGGCCGCCGACACTGAGCGCCGCCAAGCGGCGTCCAGAGATAGCTCCGAATTCCGTCAATGTGACGGCGGGCGAGCCTCGTTCTCGATAGCGAGCGATAATCGATGAACGATCTGCCCAGGGGCTGGGTCACGTGACCGCGAGGCCGTGGACAGAATATAAAATGGCAGCAATTCTGGAGTGAGGTGTAATAGACAGATGTAATAAAGGCGTGTACTTGAGAGGAGGTCTAGCATAGGGGTGTAATAGAGAGGTGTAATAGAGGGGTGTAATAGAGAGACATAACATAGAGGTGTAATAGAGACGTGTACTGGAAAGACGTGACATAGAGGTGTAGCATAAAGGTGTAACAGAGAGGTGTAATAGACAGGTGTAATAGACAGGTGTAATAGACAGATGTAATAGGGAGACGTAACTTAACGGTGTAATAGAGGCGCGTACTAGTGAGATGTAACATAGAGGTGTAATAGAGAGTTTGTAATAGAGAGGTGTAATAGTAAGGTGTAATAGAGGTGTAATAGAGAGATGTAATAGAGAAATTTAATAGAGAGATGTAAGTGCTTTAATGGTGGTAATTAACGATAATTAATATACTAATATTTACTCAAATCAATTATTATTATTGTTATTGTTATTGTTGTTGTTGTTGTTGTTGTTGTAATCATTAGCACCATTTTTTTGTCGCCGTAGCCAAGTATCTTGTCATGTCGCGATGTCCTCTCAAATGACTGATGTCTCCGCATTTGTCTACTTTTTTAATATCTTCTTCAGTATTCAAACCCATCTTTATTGTCTATTGTGTCCTCTAAATTGATCCCGACGTCTCCCCCCCCCCTCTCTCTCTCGGGGGATTCCCGCTGGTATACGATAATGAGGTTTCCGAAGACAATATTATTTAATATTTTCTGGATAGATAGAACATCTCTGGCGAGGTCTGTTCCGTGTCACTCTGTCGGGATCTGATGGGGTACTGTGACAGGTGATGGTTCAATGCGAACGTGGTCGTCTAAAATACGGGCGCTTCTTGGTTCGAATCCATCAACCGGCTGTTAATAATTCGCCTGTCCACTAATTGACACGACTGTAATATGGGATATAGAAACTGGATATAACCTGGTCAGATGAGGTTGGTGCCATAGTGTACGGGTCTGTATCAACCCCGGCTTAGCCCTAATACGAAGTCTTTAGAATACGCGGTCCGGTCTAAGGACTTTAAATCGTAAAATAAATACGCAAATAAATGATAAATATTGGATTAGTTGACCAGTGAGTGTTCATTTTGTATATGTTAGTTGGCCCATTGGGTGTTTGATGGTGGCCCCATTGTGTGTCTGTTTGGTGGGCTGATTGGGTGGATGTTGGTGGGCCCATTGGGTGTCTGTTAGCAGACACCCACTGGGTGCCTAGTGTCGTGTACCCACTGGGTGTCTAGTGTTAGCTACCCAATGGGTTTCTAAAATGTTGTACCCGGTCGGTGTCTAGTTCCAAATGGGTGTAAAGTGGGTGTTGAAGAGTTCCTGTACCCAGGGGGCATTTAGAGCCCACCTGCTGAAAACCCGGGTGGCGTCCAATTGGGCATCTTTAGGACAGATAACATTGGGTATCCGGCAGTGGCATAATCGAAGATCCCTGATGGGTATCTTATGATATGTCCAATATAGGTTGGGTGTCGATAGGAAATCGGATAATATACCCACCGTGCGCTTTATGTGTGTCTCATGTGGTATATGGGAGCTCTGGTATTAATACCAAATTGGCTATTCTTGTTTCAACTTGTAAATCAAATTTAAGGTGAGCAGCACGTGACAGCCGCCATGACAGTCATGTGACTTGATCTGAATGCAATTAGCGCGTGGTTAGTGGTCAGCGGTCGCCAGGTGGCGTGACCTTGGCGGTGACCATCAAATGAATGATTTCTTCGGGTAACCATAACCCCCCCTCTCTCCAACCACACACACACACACACACACACACACTTTACTACAACATACCCACTTCAACACACCCATTACAACATATCCAACCCATTATAGTTATTATTATGTACCCACCTCAATATACCCACAACAACATACCCACTACAACATACCCACCACAGTATACCCACCACAATATAATCATCATAACACTATGTAGCACCACAACATACCCACCCAAATATACCCAACACTGTATACCTATTAACAAATACCCACAATATTATACCAGCCAAAATATACCCAACACACCAAATACCCACCACATTATACCCATCACGATATACCCACCTCTATGTACCCACCACAACATACCATTCGCCACATACCCACGAAAACATACCCAAAATCCCTGCACACGACAGATACAATTTCCCATCAATGGCTACAACCAGCAGCCATCTAAACAATGACCTTGACAACTGTGAGTAGAGGTCAAACTCAGTACATCTTATCTCGCTTTCGGTATAACGATCACAAGCGGCCATCAAAATGGCCGCCATCTCACCTCTGACCCCGCAGTATCACTCATTACGCCGACCCACTTCCGGTTTGGCGGCCATTTCTTTTTTGGCTGCCGGGCTCCGACGTCATCTCCGATTGTCA
>JAODUP010000414.1:35000-82500 GCA_025642065.1 Paralvinella palmiformis | reverse complement strand
GGGTTTGAATAACTGAATAAATCCTACCTATATGAACCATGTATCAATACACGTCCGACTGGTCTGGCGTCGAAGTTCTTCTCTAACCTAAGTGAAAATTCAAGCCCTATATATAGCCTCAGCGTGTTAACAAACATTACAGTTTGTCCACAACAAAGAGAATGTACACTAACACAGTATGGACTCACTAAAGCGATTAAACTAAAATAAAAACAAAGTAGCAATACCGCAGAATGGATTATTACTGGACTAGAACGAAATATCGTCTCAAACCTGAGTAAATACTACGATTTACTCGAACCTAACAGCTAACAGTATATAAAGCATTTCGACACCTCAGATGAACGATGAAACACCCTTTAGACATAGACATAGTGTATGTATATATATATATATATATATATATATATATATATATATGTGTGTGTATGTGTGTGTGTGTAGTGGTAGTAACAGTTGTTGTTATTGTTGTTGTCGTTATTGTTGCACGCGATTATCGAAATGTGATATAACTATTTTTCGAATTAACAGGATGGTGTTTCTAATTATCGCATTAATCCTACTCGCTGGCAATTCCCTCCCGAATCTATATGTCACAAAACACGACATGGTCAACAAAGTGTTATATTGTCAATTATACATCAGATAACATTGGTGGGGGTGTGACACTCAGTAATAAATTAAAATATTATCCTTTGAGATGTTGTAGTATTTGATGTATTTAAGATAACTATCTTAACGCGTAAGTCTATCGTAGGCACGTCAACAATTACTGGCTTCTTACTGCGAGCGTCCTTTCTCCGCGAACCCGATTTTAATAATAATAATAATAATAATAATAATAATAATAATAATAATAATAATAATGGCCGACAGCTATTTTACGTGGGTTATTAACCTCAAATGAGGGGGATGAATATATGTGCTCTGTAATTTACTGCTTCGCCACGGGGACTAATTCAAAACAAATTTATAATTTACTATAGAAAACCTTGCCAGTTACCTGGTTGGGATGATGATGAAGGATGCATTTTGTTTAACGACACTACCTGGTTGGATGAAAAACTCCTCCCACTATAATGCCACGACCGGGATTCGAACCCCCGACAGCATGACCAATGTGAAACAATTAAAACCTGAATAAAGCAATTTGAATGATTAACTGGAAATACATCGTAACATCTTGAAATCATGCATTTCTCCCACAGTAAAAGTGTTTGTTAACATACAAAACAGGCACATAACACACGGAACAGGCACATAACACACGAAAAGGCATGTAACACACGAAAGAGGCACATCACACACGAATTAGGCACATAACACACGAAAAAGGCATCTAACACACGAAAGAGGCACATAATACACGAAAAAGGCACATAACACGCGAAAAGGGCATTTAACACACGAAAAAGACATATAACACAAGAAAAAGGCACATAACACAAGAAAAAGGCATATAACATGCGAAAAAGGGATTTAGCATACCAAAAAACGGCATATAACACACCAAAAGGGCATATAACACGCGAAAAGGCATATAACACACGAAAAATGCAAAAGATACGGACCAAGGATAACTAGAAAGATCGGAAAAACGTATTCCCAGAAATGGTTCCTTTTACTGGGTGCCAGATACTACCGACGAATGCGGCCTTTCTATCAATCAACATTTTCGTTTTATTTCGATTTGCATATTCATGAGCTTTCACGAACGCGGACGAACTTTGCCGAAGATAACGTGACTTTGGGAAAGGCCAATCAAGGCGTCTTTCAGTGTCGGCTATGTCTATCCTTTTCAGCCGCCAGCATTTTCCTATGAAATAGCTTAGTTGTTTACCACGAATATTGTCGGCTGTTCACGACGAAATGGTGTGAACTTTAGTCTCATACGTTTATGGCATACACGACGATGGTTTGAGTGAGAAGCCCCGCCTTCTCAGCCTAATTTGCATATCAACGTACACATAACACGTGGAGCCGGAAATCAAAGCCGTTAGATGTGGGTTTATATAGGTCATATAGGTCAGGATTAGCCAATCAGATTGCAGGATTATTAGTAATTATTGTCTAGTGCGATTTTGACAAAGAATTATTACGGCCTCCGTTATTTCTGTTTCCTCGTCTGTGAATGAAGTAACCCGACGACGAAGTGAACTAGAATTAAAAACTATAAATAATTTAAATAAACACTATTTATAAGATAGAGATAATATGTTTATTGTTTAGTATAATTGTCCTAGTATATTTCCTTCTCGTTAATCACTCACTCACTCACTCACTCACTCACTCACTCACTCACTCACTCACTCACTCACTCACTCACTCACTCACTCACTCACTCACTCACTCACTCACTCACTCACTCACTCACTCACTCACAACCATACATCCATCCACCCACTCACTCATCGACCCACTCACCACCACCACCACACCACCACCACCACTCACTCACCACCACCACCACCACACACACACAAGCACACACACACACAAACACACAAACACACACACACAAGCACACACACACAACAACACACACAACACACACCCCTCTCTCTCTCTCTCTCTCTCTCTCGGTCTCCCTCGTTTCCCTTGCTTTGCTTTTTCCATTCTATCTTTCTATCTATATAAATATCTATCTATCAATCTATCTTTATCATCCACCGTTTCTTTCTTTCTCTCTTTCCCACCTTCCCCCTCTCTCTATCTACACCCCCCTCTCTCCCCTTTCCTCTCTAGTACCTTGATGTGTTGTGTTTTTATTACGAGGACCCAAGGTCAAGTTGTCTAAAGTCTATCCGGAAGTTAAGGAAGATAATATAATATGGCCGTTGGGTCAACAAATAAAGGTCGGAAACATCAACAAATCTGACTGTACCGGAAGTGATGTCCTACAGGATCTGTGATTGGTCGACATGAGATGACACGGCTAAGATGTTTATATTATGAACAACCAATCAGCATACACCATACGCTCTCAATATGTGGTATCGTAAAGACATAATAAAGAGTTAAAAATACGAATAATCGCTCTAAAACAATAACAGGGGCGTCTCCGTTGTCTAGTGGTCACGGATCACTACCACCCGAGTTCGAATCTCGGCGTGGGCATATCTGAAGGGTGTTTCATCTTTGACCTCGCTTCATTACCTTTGGAGGTCGCTCGGCCCATTTAGTCTACTATGTGCACAAAAGTGGCCGTAAAACATCAATCATCATCACCTAATCATCATCATCATCATCACCTAAACAATAACATAATAATATAATAATAATAATAATAACAGCAAGAATAATAAGAACAACTACTCTTACAACAACAACAACAACAACAATGACAAAATACTCGACGATGGCTAACATCTTTGTAGCTAAGATAGAGAGGTTGAATCTTAACTTGAAATATTAGTTTGAAACATTTGTCATCTTGTAAATAATATTTTAAAACTCCTTAGAGCAGCTTCTAGCTGAATAGGGCGCTATATAAATATCACATATTATTATTATTATTATTATTATTATTATTATCACCATCTTACCTGGTGAGAGAACAATATGATGATCATCAGTTTAGACTGAATTATCCTTTATCGGATATCACAATGGTATCCTTCTATAATATAATGGGGTCACGTATTATTATTGAAGATGACGATGATGATTGGTCATTTACGGCCAATTGTCTACACGTGGTAGGCTAACTGGGCCGAGCGACCTCCAAACGTAACGAAGCGAAGTCAAATATGAGACATCCTTCAGATATGCCCACGCCGAGATTCGAACTCAGGTGGTAGTGAATTGTGATCCAACGCGCTACCAGTTGGACCACGGAGGCTACCGAATAAATAATGAGTGTCTAGAATCATTTTGTCCGGAAGGAGGAGGGCAATATACAATATAAAATTGAACTATAACCTTATCTACACGCCTATTTACGGTACACGATGTCTTCCAAATGTGTGTATATCCCTCAACTTGTCCCGTAACAGCCAGTCTACATTTGTACAACGTGCAAAGTCTGGACTGTGACTAAACTCATAACCCGTAGGAACCAACTCATTTGTACCTGAGCTGATCAGTGTCAGGTATGAGTCGGGTTTCACTGATTGCTAATACCGGTACCTTACGACGCCGCATAATCAGCCACGTGTATCACTTAATCGATCAGGGATTGAACATTTGGTCGACATTCTGATATTTAAATCGCTAGTCGATTTACGACGATGGCGTACAATAACTGTACTAGATTTAGAAGATCGATAACCGAACTTAGGTTAATCGAACCCGTTACTGGCTCACTGTCAGAGAAATAAGATTACTGGTAGTTAAGTGACACCTACACCTTGTGGCACTTACTCTGTAGGCGAATTTGTTGGTTTTCGTTATATTTGATCAGAAATGTTGTAGTTTAGTTTATATTTCTACTTACATAATTATGCATACATACAACAGATATAATGCGATAGCGTAATATAATATCGTCAGTGGAGATTGAAGGGCCAGTGACCCCAACATTTGACAACATATATGTAGAGTTATATAAATTATATATTATATAGTTATATAATATATAATTATTATATAAATGTGACAAAAGAACGACGAAGGAGGCTGAATAAAATAGTCCGGTTAGTTCCGATCTGAACATTTACAATGAAGAGTGTTCTACCTCCTCAAAAGGTCTATAACTTTATTATTTCGCTGAGACAGTAGTACGAATTAAAGCGCTCATCCACCTGAGATGCTCCGAGTGAAGACACTAATAGTCAGAAAAGTATCCACTCTTTTCTGGGATCAAACCCTTTATTCTTGGAAATAGGCCCAAATACTGGACCACCGGATGCTCCATTCTATTTCTAAGCGTTTTTTTGGGGGGGGGGTAAAACTAACGTAAACAATAAACATTAAAACATGGACACTAACCTTCAAAATGTAAACAATAACCGTCAGAACGTAAACAATAACTGTGAAAAACGTTAATAATAATCGTCAGTAGCCAAACATTAACCGTCCAAACGAAAAAAATAACCTAAACAGTAACTACTAAAATGTAAACGGTAACTGTCAAAATGTAAACAGTAACTGTCAAAATGTAAACAGTAACTGTCAAAATGTAAACAGTAACTGTCAAAATGTAAACAGTAACTGTCAAAATGTAAACAGTAACTGTCAAAATGTAAACAGTAACTGTCAAAATGTAAACAGTAACTGTCAAAATGTAAACAGTAACTGTCAAAATGTAAACAGTGACTGTCAAAATTTTGCAAAATGTAAACATAACCAAAAAAGGTAAGCAATAACAGTCAAAATGTAAACAAGAACCACCAGAACGTCAATGATAACAGCCAGAATATAAATAATAACCTACAATATGTAAAGACTAAACTTCATAACGTACAATAACCGTCAAAACGTAAACAATATCCATCAGTAAACAAACATTAGCTGTCAAAACGTAAACATAACCGTCAAAACGTAAACATTAACAGTAATAACGTAAAACAAATAACCGTAAATACATAAATAATTTAACATAATAATAATAATAATAATAATAGTAATAATAATAATAATAATAATAATAATAATAATATAATTGACCCCACAAAAATAATATATCTGTAAAAACCCTGTAAGTGATTTAAAAAATAATTTTTATTTATCTGTGAAAGTGACCTTGAACGGTTGTGTTTTCAGAACAGATTAAAAATTCTCTAGAGACGATGCACTTCTAATATCTATCGGCAACTTATTCCATAAAGTGGGGGCTGCAACACTAAACGTACAATCACCATATGACTTGAGCCGAGACACTGGCACCTGCAATAGTATCTGACTGGATGACTTGAGTTTTCGGGATGACTTTATAATGGAAGCCAGTTCACAGATGTATTCATATTTATAAGTTATTAATACAATCTTGAAATGGACACGCTGTCTAACAGGTAGGCAATGTAGGTTTTGAAGAATTGGGATGACATGATAATTGTTCCACGTACGCACGCACGCACACACGCACACGTTCGGCCGTAAATGGAACGACTTTCCTAGGTGTTAATATTTTTACCTGGACGGAGTGTCTTGCACTTAGGAGAGAGCGAGAGCGAGAGAGAGAGAGAGAGCGAGAGAGCGAGAGAGAGAGAGAGAGAGAGAGATGGGGGGAAGAGAAAGAGAGTTATGTTTTCTCCTTAGTAGATTGACACACTGACCCGCACTTTGTTTTGCTGTAATCATCGTAACTGCTCAATAGTCCGAATCGTCTGGTGAAATCAGCCGGACAGAGGGATGTCTGTCCGTGAAAGTCGACGGATCCTTGCCGTGGATGACGGCCGCGGCTGCGTTTCTGATTATGACCTTCGTCGATGGCATCGGCTTCACGTACGGCATCATCTCGGGGGAGTTGATTAGATACGTTCACCTGGAAGACAACGTGGCCGCAGATACTATACCTGGTGGCGTTCTACTGGGATTTGGCTACATGGCTGGTATTCCCCTTCCCCATTTTCCTCTGTATTAAGATTTATTTGATGTAGCGCGTTTGGTTGGTTTTTTAAACATCGGCGCTGGTCACACCTGAGATATTTATGGCTGATGGGTGAATCACCCCATAAACATCTCCATAAATATATTGCAAAAGATTGATATTATTCGAACTTGTATAACGTATACTGTATAATATTCAGAACGGATTGCGGGAATTTTAATCTCTGAATAACCCGTCTGTTTAAGGTGGACCCCCCCCCTGCTCACAATTTCTTCCACTATATGAAACAGTCCCAATCCTATACTGTGGCAGAAGTCTAACATTACGACGTTCTAGTTTTGACAAACGGACATTTCGCTCTCGTGGACATGTCACCTTTCTATAGCCACTTTGTCTAAATAGACGCTTCCCTTTGTTTTTATTTAACGCTTCGTCCTTGTTTGGTTAGACACTTGGAATTAACAGGTGTCTTCCTGAGGTGACCATGTAACAGCTGGTTAATATTTCATTGTCATAATGAGAGATGTTATAATAATAATAATAATAATAATAATAATAATAATAATAATAATAATAATAATAATAATAATAATAATAATAATAATAACAACAACAACAAGAATTATAATAATGTAGAATTAACCAAACTCCAATTTAATAGTGATTTACTGTAAAACTACAAAATTAATAACATAACAAATTATATATCTTACATGGATATGACAACTTGAGTAAAGTTAACTTCAGCACTGATGTCATAATGTGAGTTGATATAACAGATGTCATAATGTGAGTTGATATAACAGATGTCATAACGTGAGTTGATATAACAGATCCGACATGGTGTTTAAGCTGATATTGATGTTAGACAAGGAACATTTCAACCACCAGGATAGAAGCATCACATTAAGATGGCTCGTTATCCATATTCCGATTACATTTCCAGGTATCCCGATACCGTTCAACGACGTACCACTGGCTAAGTTTAGAGCGTAACCTAACTCCGAGCCAATCGACGAGGCTGGTCTCCATAACGGGAGCTACGAACACAGCCAGTAGAGTGCTAGTCGGAGCTGCATCCCTCAAGGCACCATTCCATCCCATCGTCTTCATGATAGCAGGCTACGGTATCGGACATTTCTGTGTTTTGTCGAACTCGTTCACTCCATTGGCGATTTGGTATGTATTAGTGCATTTCTCGTCTTATAGTATTCGTTTTGTAGTTTTTAAATGGTTTTGTTTATTGAAGTGCTAATCTAAAACAAAACACATAAAGAATATATATTAGTAGTGTTATATATAATTGGTAACACGTGGAACTAAATTAGCAGGAAGCCGCACTTTTACGCAGCATATCCGCATACGCTGCTTTTTAACGATCAATAGTAGTTTATATTTACATGCTATCAGCCATTTCTGTTCAAAGTTATTACACACACACACACACACACACACACACACACACACACACACACACACACACACACACACACACACACACACACACACACAATATATATATATATATATATATATATATATATATATAATCGGAATCAGGATACTAAACCTCTGGCGGAAATCACGTGATCGAATACATTAAGCCTATTTTGCGTAACATTTCACCATCGACAAGAAGAGAGAGAGAGCTGAATATCACCGTTAATATGACAAAGAAATAAATGTTTCACAATAATCGGTTAGGAAGACAGAAATAAACATCATACGACACCGGGAGAATGCTTTCTAATAAATCAGGTCATATTGCATAAAAATAGTCGACGATTAGCAACAGACAAATACTGATATCAAATGTAGAGAGAATGCTCGGCAGAAATAAGTCGACATTGTACGTCTTAGCAGATTTGATGTTTGGAAACGTGGACTTGCCCATAAATAGCTCCATCTTGTCGATATATTAAAAACCAAACACACAATAATACGGAATCTCTATCCGGCATATCGTTTTCACGGCCATAGACGCTGCATTGAGTACAATGATCCTGACTAAAACAGTTGGGGAAGAAACCTGTCCGGATCATTTGATACGTTGTGTCTGATCAGAGGAATGACAGCAATGACGGTGACACCTGTAGCAGGTATGAATATTAATTATTATGCGACGTATATGTGATCTAATTTGCATAATGTTCCTAAAAGGCGTTAGAAGTAAAGGTTAGATGATGATGATGATGATATGATGATGATGATTGATGTTTTACGGCCATATTTGTGCACATGGTAGGCTAAATGGGCCGAGCGACCTCCAAAGGTAATAAGGCGAAGTCGAAGATGAAACAACTTTCAGATATGCCCACGCTGAGATTCGAACACGGGTGGTAGTGATCTGTGGTCGAACACGCTACCGCTAGACCACGGAGGCGCCCCGAGTAAAGGTAAGATGTACACGGACATGGATCGTGTGTGTACGTGACGGAAAAAGATACGAACCAGATTAATAGAACAACAACAGATAATTAGATGCGCTAATATTATTATAATACATTGAGTGATGTTTTACTGTTTATTTTATGCCAATTAATTAAACGTCTAATTTCAGGTATTTTATACGACACAGCTGGTAATTACAGAACTACCTTTTATCAGTCTGTCTCCTCGACCAGTACGTTGACAGCATCAGTTAATACAATCTCGGAAAAATAGCGTGCAACAGTCTGATATGAAGACACAATGAAATTACCATAAATATTACACATCGATGGGTGGATAAAGTCTTTTTATTTATTTATTTGTATATAAATAACGTCTATAGACATCCAACCAGTTTAAATGAATATAAACAACAACAACAACAAAACCTCCAAATCCAAGAGGTAGGTGAGTATATTATTTGTAGCCAGTAGATGTATTAAGTGCAATTTTTCGGACAATGGTTCTTCTTGTATTAAAATATATTTCGTGGTACCTTTGATAGGCCTCTGACGGCCTGTATCCCAATAATTAACTACATTAACCAGGAATTCCGAATTGGAGCATAAACTAAAGTTGTGTCCCGTTTAACGATATCCTCACCGTTAACGCTCCAATACATCTCTTAGAGCCTTAATAAAGTGATCATACTTTAAAGGCCTCGGATCTAGTCTCGTGAGACATGTAAACACCGGATCTGATCCCAGCTGGGAAAGGCAAATACGAAACACGCGCTTAAGAACCGCTACTGGACATGCAGGATTGTTTGGCATTTCAGGCAGCGGCAGAGCAAGGGATGTTTGTTTATAGTAATTAGGTTTCGGTGAATTTATAAAAAGGACCACCTGGCCATTTGATGCCAAAATAACTTGCTCTCTTACCAAGTAGTGGTCGTTATAGGAATATTTAAATAAATTGTTTTCGCAAAAGAGCAAGGAAACTCAGGCCCGCCCGGGGGAGAGAGGGGCGGGGGGACCTAAAGATGTAACAGACTTCTAATGATCAACAATGTATCAGGTGTAGTGGCTGATTAACAATAATACGTTGATGACGTTTAATACCTCTGAACTTAATTATAAACGGATTAGACACATTTGATGTAAGGTCTAATAATCTGACAGTATTTAAATAGGACGAAATTGACTGATAAGATTTAGTCGTTCAGCCATAAAAACTGTAAACCACAATAAGCTAATTTCCGACACTGGCACAAGAGAATATTTTCATTTAGTACCGAACGACAACTATGAATTTAGATGTGACGAATACGACTTTGTTTTGTAGCAACAGCAAACATCTTCTGCCGATAACGAGCTCTTTACTTATCTACAGACTTCTCCTCCAACATCCGATCCCCGTTAAAAATATAAATAATACTAGACTATGCAATAAACGAAAATAAGTTAATATATTTAAGGTATGAAAGTGAATTCCTAGATTACACGTAAACCATTCTCTTAGGTGAGGAAAATTCAATCGTGAAATAGCACCAGAAATGAGATCCAACAGGCATCAGTGTCAAGAAACTATACACCACGGAATAAATGAGTATTGCCATAACCTACTTCATTAATTCATTATCAGTAGAAATTAATACCTTTGAATTTTGCCAAAGAGATGCCAGACGCCGGGCAGCAAAGACTGCAGAAATTGTCTATTTACAATTTACATGCGCACTTTCGAACTCTGGTAAATATTTACCCCAATCCCTGTACCTTCAGCCATTTTGATGTAATCAACCAGAACCTTTATTGGAAGCATCAAAAGAAACTACATTAACCCGAGAAATATGAAATATTCTTTTGTCTGGAAATGCTTTCACCAATGAAGATCTTCATAAAACTCATTAGTTAACTGAGCCTTACGAAACGGTTTACGTAATGGAGTCACAGTGACAATTACATTGCGCATGTAAAACAGCTCTCATAGAGAATTGGAACAGCCTACCTGAAGAAGTTGTGACAGCTCCACCTCTAAATGTATTCAAGGCAAGACTGGACCGACACTGGACAGCCGGTCACTATATGATTTGACCAATTACGAGCCCATATACTTAAACAAATAACTGGTATAAGTACCAAAATACCCTAGATCTCAGAAGGAAGAATAAGAACTATACTTAAGCAGGGCTGTACAGGTTTATACACCTAAGAAGTGCCCGATAAGGTTAGAGTGAGTTACATGTTACTCCTACCACATTTGACAACTTGACCGGTCCAATTTAATCTACCTGCTAATGTTTTTAATTGTTTTACGTGATGCTCGTTTTCGAGATCCGAATGAGTGGACTTTCTGCAATAAGTCAACTACTCGGCAATTTGGCGAACTGATAGTCATGTTTATCATATCAATTTCAATACTAGGAAATATAAATGTTTGAGTGGGACGTTCTACTTTAGGCCAGGACGGCGAAAAGCCGAATCTTCCGAATAATGCAATGCGTCGTATCAGCGAGATATCAGCCAAATCATTTAACCAAAATAGAAAAGTATTGTCTTACTTACATTGTCGTGATGTTAGTTTGCAATGTCGAAGTTTGATGAACATATATTACCGAAGGTATGATGGTTTTGTCATCCAGTAATAACGAAACAGTACGGAAGTCACCAAAAAAAACAACAGGCCAACACCACGAACCATATTTTGTTGTTATAATTCAATGACGAACAATCTTCGAAAATCTTCAGTTTATTAGTAATCTGTTTGAAAGTTAATTAATTATGCCAATATTGTATTCGTAGACTTTGTGCTCAGTTCTTTGCACTTTTCTCGGTCGGTGTCGTGGTCTTATTCCGGATGGGGCTACTTTCTGTACAGAAGATGAGGCCACAGAGACTGCTCACATCGATGATGATGATGTCATTGGCAAGTAGTCAGGACGTCGGTCGAAACTGATCCCGATACGGGGTCCCCTCAGACCTCACCTGACCAATATGGAGAGGTGATTGTTTATGTTTGTGCTCTCTGCAATTATGTGAGGAATATATGCGAGAAGCTCCAATTGAACGACATGAAAATTCACAGATGAATTCATGGACGCTGTTTGAAGTGAGTAGTGCGATGACCATCGAAGTTCAGTTAATTATAACAACTCTATTATCGTCCATATCAACAAAAAATAACTTTCGTCTAAATTCTGTTCTGATTATGGCATCAGAATCGCTTTCGAGTAAGAGTGAACTCAAACGTCGTTTGAGTTAAACTAATACTGCATAATACGTCTATGTACGGGATTAACTCATCTATCATACTCTATCTGATTGATTCATGACCTCTTTTATACTGATTCTTATATTTATTATACGTAAACGCCAAAATATGAACCAGACAACAATAATATGTAAGGTGGGTTGGCCAAAATGAGGCTAATACGAGTATTATAGCATCTCTGGTTTTGGTTACTAATTGGGCTGTAGCCAATTATATATAGGTGCCAACTGATAGTCATACTTATGGTGTATATATGTGGCTGACCATGTACATGCACTGATGCAGTGACAATGGCTTTGCTTAATCCTCCATCTCCAGTTGTTTTTGAAGTTTCGAATGGTATTATAGCAATATATCTGCTAATCTTTCACTTAAAATTATAGTTACACAAGGTTAGCATCATGGGTGGCTTTAATAGAGCCTATGGGGATATAAGGTGGGAGAAAAGAGAACTTGAATCACAAAAAGTGTTTGTTGGTTATGTGTGAAGAGGCGTGGTGCAATCAATACTGAATTGTGTAAAATTGCCTACCAACTGATGTCTATGCCAGCAAGATCAGCAACTAGTGAACTTGTATTCTCAAACTTTGGTCTCATACAGACTAAACTGAGAAATAGACTTGGACTATCTAAAACAGCTAAATTAGTAACATGCTATCGATTTCTGAGAGGCAAAGATGAAATGTCTGGTGAGATTTCAATGAGATTATGAATAAATATATGAAATGTTTTTCTTCTCTTCAAAACAATGTAATCAATCAATCAAATTTTCTATCAGCCAGCAATATCAGCCACTTGGATAGTAAAAGCCAGGCCGGCTAAAGCTGGTTAAAACCGGCGGCTTTAACCGGGGTCGGTTGAAACTGACCAACCCTGTATGTAAGTATTGGACTGAACTGAAATTTATTTTCAATTTCCACTTACATGTTTCCACTTAATATTGTTAATGGAAATTGGAGGGCCAGTGTAGCTGAAGCGATCTTCCCACTGTCCGCAACGTATGATATGTATGGTTGTGTATACACATTTAAAAAAGGGGGGGGGGGAAGAGGCTGGATGAAATAGTCCCGGACCCACGAAAGGAAGAGAGATAGGGTGATGGGAAAATAACACAACATAGAACTAACTATTATTATTGACACTATATCAAAATATTGTACCATCTCCCCACTAATTGCCATAACTAGATACTATGAATTGTTGAATGCTTGAATTCCACAATATCCACCTAAGGCTAATAGCTGATTTCTGACGTCTAGTTTACGTTTAATCAACATGCCGACCCACACAGCCCCATATGGGCAATGTTTACCGTGGTGTACACTTCCAAGCACGCTTTACCGGGTTTGTCACTGCCTCGTATCAACAAATTAGTCCACGCTGGTACCCTATCGATGTATATTCGACTGTGTACTGATTGTGCGCCTTTGTTTTCGAGTAACCTTACTTTGATGCCCCAAATTTATAGATTTCTCTCTGGAATAAAGTTTTTTCTGTTACACCAGACTCGGCCTTAATTTGCACGTTGGTGACGCGAAGATCATCGCACCATGTGTACATATATCCTCGTTCACCGTTGAAATGATCACCAACCCTACGCTCATTGTATCATACGCAATGAACCATATATTTCGGAATATCGAGTTTTCCCTCCGTACGACAGAGTACGGGTTACAAAACGTTCACCTCAATCTCACTTGTTTACAACAATAATTATATCATATTATCTATACATGCATATTGTTTATAGAGCTAATATTTACACTAGAGTAATGGAGCTCTTTGTTGTCAAGAAACTTGTTTAATTTTGTAACACCTCTTATTGTATTTCGTTATGCGTCTTATTTCATGTCGATATTTGCAGTTTATCTGTCTCTTCAGGATCAGAGATGGGAAGGATGGGTCACTCCTCTTTACACTGACAGATAGTAAGTATATCGCTGGATGAGATCAAGTGGGAAATTTGATCTTGTTTCTCTTTACGATTTATCCGAGGTCACAGTTAGAGGTCACAGATGGTGATTCTCCGTCTAAATTTGGAAATGATTCTTTTCCATATAATTAACCAAATAAATTCCATATTCAACCCATAAACTTGAAAATAAATATGGAATATAATTTTATTGTTTGTTATTTCTTACTTAGAAATATCTGTTTCCAGTAAAAGTATCAGCATATGTGAATTTTATGTATTTATCGATATAGTTACCTTACGAGGAATATATTGATACATTTGAAAGACTATGGGTATTCTGGATCATGGTGAATATAATGAAACAGGATTATTATTACTAAAATGCTAAATATTCGACAGTGATGCATTAAATAAAGCAGGAATTTGTAAGGAAATCGACTTCAAACGTTCTGATTATTTAGAGTGTCCAATGAGACACACGGATCACAGTTCAATATTTGGTATGACCCCCACAGGCATCGTACAGAGCTTGAACTCGTTCAGGCATGCTCTCAATCAGGGGTGCCAGGGTTTCAGGGGGCAGAGCTTGCCATGCATCAATGACTGCCTGTCCCAATTTCGCCAGATTAGTAGGCTGCTTGGCATTTGCAGCGATGATGCGTGTTACTTCGGACCACATGTTCTCTATAGGATTCATATCCGGAGACACTGCTGGTCATTCCGTGTGTTCGATCCCTTCATTTTCCACGAAATTGAGCACTGTGCGAGCTCTTTGAGGTCTGGCGTTGTCATTCTTGAACACAAAATTATGCTCAAATGTCAGGCTAGTAAATGGCAATATTTTTCCTCAAGGATCTGTAGGTACTGGTACTGATCCAGGTTTCCATCGACGATGAGAAGGTCACGTTTTACACCATGGTGGAAAGCACCCCATATGGTAACTCTACCGGCCCCCTGATTGGACTCCAGGTACGATGCAATCTTCATTATAGGCCTCATGTTGCTATCTGCTGACCGGGATACAAACATCTATCCGGTAATCTGGATTCATCGCTGAAGATGACATGCTGCCAATGACCTGGTCGCCAGCGGAGATGGCTTCTAACCCAATCCATACGAGCCTGTCGATGTCTTTGCAACAATAAAAGATTCTTCAGAGGCCTCCTGGCAAAGTAACTTGCACGGATCAATCTGAGATTCGCTAGCATTCTGGATACAGGGTTATTAGTGAACCGTAACCACTGAGCACAAAGGGTGTTTGCTGACTTGGTACGCCCATTTCGGCACAAACGTAGCAGATAACGGTCTTCTCTTTCTGTTGTCTTACGAGGACATCCGGGTCTAGCTCTGGGTGTGACCTTCTGTTTGGAACTCACACACCACATGGCAATAACTGAACCTGAATACCTGTGTGAACTGGTGTCCATTAGAAAGTCATCCCGAAAACTCGGGTCATCCAGTAAGATAATGTTCAAGGTGCCCGTGTCTCGGCTCAAGTCATATGGTGATTGTGCGTTTAGTGTTGCAACCCCCACTTAGTGGAATAAGTTGACGGTAGATATTAGAAATGCGTCGTCGCTTGAAATTTTAAATCCGCTCTAAAAACACACACCTGTTCAAAGTTGCTTTCCTTTCACAGATAAATAATACTTATATTTTAAATCTGTTATAAGGTTTTTACAGACATATCATTTGGGGAATTATTATATTACACATTATTTGTACAGTGCCTATGAATGGCTCCTGTTAGTAAGGGCGCTTTATTAAATATACATTATTATTATTATTATTATTATTATTATTATTATTGTTGTTGTTGTTGTTGTTGTTGTTGTTGTTGTAACTCGTCGATAAATTCCTTCATTAAAATGACGGACCATGAAAGTTGCCCAAACATTTCAGCAAATTCCGCCGGCATTATGCTGATACCGATGAACAGATCATAAACACTAAATCAACTAGTCCCAATATCCTGTTACACAAAATAATGCGACGGATAAAAGATATATTCCATATTCATTTTCATGTCTGTATGGAAGATCCATTATCATTCTTTCATTTGAATTGCCGACGACTATACGCACATTGGGAGTGATGTCGTGATTTGATATGCAATGTAAATGGTGACCCATTCTCATTTGATCTGATTGGGGACAGTGAACTTTACAAATGTTCCTCTCGCAGGTTATCATAATCTGATTTCCCGTTCTATATGATACCATTTTGACATTTGTTAAAGGACATATTAAAAATTGAATGTCCAAACTTAGAATGTGATACATTCTTAGATAAGAACATTTTTTATAAATCGTTTCCTCTCCACGAGAGGAAAGTTATATCGAAATATATAAAAGAAGAACCGCGGTTTACTTCAGAACTGTTAACATCATCCCATAAACAAATCTAGATTATTTTCATTAAATCTACACAAACCAACAGAAGAGAATATTTTAAAATATAAATATTAAAATAATTTGTATAATAAATTAACATGGACAATGAAAAGCCTATAATATTGCACTGCTCTTGGTGAGAATAAAAGTAATTTAAAAACATGTTGGTCGATACTAATAAATCTATTGGTGATAAGGTACAAATAGGAGACGGTTTTAATAATGTTTTCTCTGATATCCGAATACAGACGAGTCATAACGTTCCCAAGTCAAGTAAATCTTTCTCCTCATACATGCCACAACCTCAAACTCTTCCTTCTTTGTCCTGTAGCCCCATCTGAAGTTTTAAGTTTGACTAAAAAGCTCAAGTCTAAATCAAGTTCAGGTCACGATATATATCTATTAAATTACTGAAAGAATCAATTATTGACATCCTAGAACCTATTACCCGTATTATAAATCAATCATTAGTAACAGGAATTGTACCACGATAAATAAAAATAGCAAAAATCGTTCCGATCCAGAAATCATCTGATCCGTGTATTCTTAAACAGTATAGACCTGTTAGTCCGTTTCTTTCCAAATTACTTCCAACGTTTTGCGTAAACTCCATGTCCAAGCCTGATCCGGAATTCACACTAGCTGTATTCTGTGATATTTCAAAGGCGTTCGATGTGATAAACCATGAAATATTAATTAAAAAATGAGAAAAAAACTATGGTATTCGTGACATAGCTCATGATTGGTTTAAAAGGTATCTATCTATATGATCGACAAAAGTTTGTTGAGGTCGATGGAAAATATCTGACAGGGTACCCATCAGAAATGGAGTTCCACAAGGATCTATTCTTGACCAGGTGCTATATCTAATCTATGCCAATGACGTAGGAAATTCGTGCACGGGGAATATTTTATCTTTTGGTGACGACGCACCGTTGTATACGTTCAAATCCCAATGAATTGTATGATAATGTTAATGTGAAAGTCAATGGTTTATATCAATGATTCTGCTCTAATAAATTATCTCTAAATTCCAAGAAAAGCAAATACAGTTTGTTGACACCTAGACACCGAAGAGGAGACGTTTCACGTTATTCGATTCAAATAGGCAATATCGAACTCGATAGAATCGGAAATAGCTGTAACGAACAATCAACCAAATTCTTCGACACGCACATTGATGAAAATTTGACACGGAAACGGCACATTGCTGCCGTAAAAGGGAAAAATGTCCATTGCAACATTTCATGATAAGCAAGTCAAACAGATAGTCTAAGGACTTTGTATTTAGCATCGATTCGTCCACATATGTCCTATGGTATTACGATATGGGGTAATGCAGAACGAAACCTAATTGGATCACTAACATTAGTACGGATAATGGCAGTACGCGTTATTAACAACACATCGTATTACAGTCATACAGGTCCAACATTTAAGAAATTGGGAATTTTAAAGCTACATGACTTATTTGATTATCACTCACTTCTCTTTGTACACGACTACCTGGCGAATAAAGTTCCGGTTTCGTTTAACGGGTGTCTTTCAACCAATAGTGTCATGCCAAAGTCAAGGGCTCCCGACAATCCAATTTATTTTACATCCCTAATTACCCATTAAAACGTTCTCGCCATCAACCTATTGGTTTCTTGCACGCACTGTGAAATAAGTGGAATAAATTAATACCTGAAAACGCTTCAAGATCACAAACTAAAAGAATAATCAAGTCTATTTTGTTACGAGTTTATCCCGATGTTGTGAGTTGCGAAAATACGAGATGTTCTGAATGTCAGTTTAATTTTAATTCATACAGAATTAATCTACTTTTGTGATTATAGTCGTTTCATCAATATGATGCCACTTTACTTGTCATGATTCATCTCGCCCGCAATACTTCATCGTTTTTCTTTGCATACTCTTGAAATTTTATATCCTATTTCTGGCTCCATTCATTCTCCGGGGTTTTTCAGAGAAACTTGTGATATATGTATCTTTCTGGTAATTGTTTTTTCCCTGGGGCCTGTGGGAATACAGCGTCACGTAACTACACAGGTCCTCCAATTTGCATAAATTTTACTACTGCTACTACTACTACTACTACTGCATATATATATATATATATATATATATATATATATATATATATATATATATATATATATATATATATATATAGATATCAAATCTACTTAGAGAAGCCTATAGGCAAATTAATAATTGGCTGGAACAAGATAGCATCACAGTTTGATTGCAATTTAAAGTAAAGACCAAGACAAATAAACAATAATAATAATAATAATAATAATATAACTCTCTATAGAATACACTCTGATCAATTGTACTATACTCCACATTGACTTGAGAGGAAAATATGACCTTATGACCTTTAGATTCTACATTACCGTGTACGACTAACTGCGTCACAGACGAACATTTAACATGATATGATCGTTATATATCGAACACTGAAGTGTTTGATAAATAGTTTAAATCGATAAATTATCGATCATGGGGTTTGTTTATTTTTGGCCAGACAGTAGAAACAACTTTACAGTTTCACCGGTAGATGTCGCTTAACGTCCAATCTTGTTAAAGACAGTAAATAGAGCAAACCGCGCCGAGAATCAAAAATAAATGGCGACTCACTGTTATGTTTTATTGTCCTGCCCTTATAATACTCTTGAGTGTCCAACTTTTGATATTAGAAGAATATACGATTGTCAAAGATGGCCGTCTGATGTTGGATCCAAAGTCACATAAACAACGCATTTGATGCACAATGCCTTTATTAAAAACGCAGTATTCTAAAAGATATGAAGAAATAAGGTCAAGAAAACATGTAATATTTATTTTCTCTTTGTCTCGCTATTGTGAATATATATTATAAATAACTGCCATCACGGGATCGGTTGTGAAGTGACCGTTTTTTTGTGCAGACGTATTACAGTGAAATATCCGTCCTGTAACAACTGTCCCAGATATTTCACTCTGGGAGCAACCGGCCTCCCCATAACATCAGTATAGTCATATGGGGAGGGGGGGGGATTTCAACCGACTGTTCAACAATCATTAATTTTGTCCTTTTATTTCTATCAAGAAAATGAGATCGTGGTTCGCAGAAAGGACAAACGCTGTCTCTATAATTGAATATTATCTGGATTTGCATAGACCTATACGGGCACAAATAGGGAAGCTTGTAAACACAGATGACCTGTATTTAGAAAGGAAAGAATAATATATATGATAGCTTCTTCTTCAATTAGAGCAGTTATTGTATCACTAACAGATTTCCTTTATATCGTGTACTATATACGTAAAGGCGTACAAAAAAATAAACCTGGCAAATCCGGAAGACTTTGTGTTAAGAGTTGATTTATAAAAGTCACGATCATCACCCAATAACGGTTCCGCTGACATACCGAAAGAGACATCGACTTATCTGTTTGTCTTCATATGAGACATCAATTTTTGTCGATAAAATAACTTAGTCTAATGCAACAAAGCTGTAGATGATTCATCTGACTGGATCAGATAAATATAAAAATAACGATGAACCTTTATGATGGAAAAACACTTTTGATCAATTTTATGTCAGTTCGTAGAAATTAGGCAGACCTGGATTTGAAAAATGTGAACTGTTGAATTTTAACATTTATATAAAAAAACTTTTACTAAGAATGTTTAACGCAGCGATTTGTTAAGTAATAATAATAATAATAATAATAATAATAATAATAATAATAATAATAATAATAATAATAATATAATAATAATAATAATAATAATAATAATAATAATAATAATAATAATATAATATGATTCAGTTTCTAACGAACACCTGGTCAACACCAAAAGTTGTGGAATCTTTCTTAACAATATAATGGATGTGTTACGGAATCTTTAGGACGTCTCTCACGTCACGTTACGTTATCTAATTGAGCTTATATAAACTAATTATAAGTATACGGTCCATAGACAGGTGGGATAACTACTATAGATGATGGCACCAATTGGAACTGTGGCTTTAAAATGTTGAGTTTGATCAACCGAGTGAACGTATTACATCATTTAGTAAATCTGAACAAATCTTGTCGCCGATCAACTCTGACTTTGTTATACGCACGATAATAGATGAAAGTTTTCGTAAATGTATTTCAACAATCGTTTTTTCGATTGGATGTTTCAGCCCGATTACCTCATCTTCCTACACAATAGCCATTATTGTGCTATTGTTGACAGTACTGCCGATATCCCAATCAAGTGATGTTTATAGTTGTACAACCTTTTAAAACGTCATTCGTGCTTCAGATGTTAACTGTCAAGGTGTTTTTTGTTTACCGTTATGTTAATGGGGCTTTGTGTTGAGCAAAGTGAAGCTGATTGGTTTAGAATAAGATGACGAGAGATAAAGGATCATAATACATATTATTGATAAATAATGAAGTCGTCTAATCAAGCATTAACATGTGGACGTCCTTATCACAATTATCATCAGCATCATGACAATATTAACTGTAGATAATTAATACGGTGCCAAGTAATAGTGTCTCTAAATGTCTTTGTCTTTGTATCCTATTTCTAGAGAAGATTTTCGAAAGGTTATTTAACTGTTTTATTACTTATGTTTTTTGAAAGAAATCCGCGCACGAAAGTCTCTCTTTCCGGATTATCAGGATTCTAAGATAGGGCATTGTTTTATGTTAGATCGGGTAGTATAATGGAGAGTTCCGTGTAGGTGTTAATGAAATGATGAACCATGACGGGCTTCATAATCCGGACAGATCCAGGGCGCATTAACGGTTTGGCTAATAACATAATACTCTGGCATACTGATCCTGGTACGTTTAAGGTGATGGCACTGTCTGGATGAAGCCTTCTCGAAGGAGCACTTTGCCTCATTTCAGACCACAGATCTGGGGTAAGTTAATATTCACTTATTCAAGTATTGTCAATATAATTCTAATAAATACATTGAAATAACACGAGAGCATGTATACAACGAAAAGACAAATAGAATATATATATTTGGCCTCATTTCATGTGAATATATAATTGAATTATAGAAAATAAATCTGGTGTAATTCATTTTTATCACCCCAATATTCAGGCTCCATTTGACTATTTTATTCTTACAGTATAATCGTATTCCCGAAAATGTATTCTTTTCGTATTCAATTGACAATTGTTTAACATAATTATTATCACATCAATATCCAGCCATTCTCGGGTAATTATCTGGGCCTGGAAGTGGTAACATTTTATATTTAGATTGACGTATGAATAGGTTTATTTATATTTATCGAGGTAGAACTATCAAAGGTTGTTTAGAATTGCTGATCTTCTCCGCCAGGGGGCCTGTCTGTATTGATCCTAAGACAGATATTGCCCGTGCCAGACTTCAGATCTATTTCCATCCAGATTCCTTATTACACCAATGTAAGAAAGTTATGTCGTTATTACAACATGTCTGAGTCTATTAGCTTTGTTATGTATAATGTAGAATCTATATTGTTGTCCTCTTATGTGGTCTGGCGAAACGACCTATTAATTCATACAATGCTGCTTGATGGATTTATACTCCTGGAGTCGTTTGTTACTCCGGCAGGCATATCCATGGGCATTAAGCTGCTGACAGAGTTTTTTCCCATATCACGAGCAATTAGGTTACACTGATATAGGAAAGGTTTTGAATATTCAGCTATTATAATCCCGACGTGTCATTCGCAGTATCGGAGATCTGCCTGAAATCCGCTGTTCTCGACCATGGGTCAAATATGTCAAACGGATAGGCGCTTTAACTTAGATCTGACCACACCTAACTGCATATAATTAGGGACGCTAAATTAGGCGTGAATGAACGTTCCCTTAGTGATGAACGGAAACGTATGAGGATTAACTATTAGGTTTGATTAAATTATAGTATTTACTCAGGTTTGAGACGATATTTGGTTGTAATCCAGTAATAATCCATTTTGCAGTATTGCTACTTTGTTTTTTGGCGCTAAATCACTTCATTGCTTCCATATGGAGTTGGTGTACATGGTCTCACGTGGTCAACAAACTGTAATGTTTGTTAATACGCCGAAGACCTATAAAAGGTCAAACTTTTCACTTAGGTTAGAGAAAAAATTTCGACGCCAGATAGTCGGACGTGTATTGATACACGGTTCATATAGGTAGGATTTGTTTAGTTATTCGAACGCAGAATAAAGCTGAGGTCAGCATCTGTGGTGTCCAAATGTTCTATATATAGATGTCTTGTGGACCAGAGAAAATTACTGTTGAATGTAAACTGTGGTATCAAAATAGTTTATGATATGTATGTAGCAAGTCACCATTGAACCACACGCACGTGTTGTTTGCTGCGAGCTGTGGTATCAAATGGTATGTTTTTACGTGCTTCCGCTTTTTGTACGTAGCTGCATGTAGCCGCTTTCCTGTGGGCGTGACATATTTGTCGCGTACGAAAAGCGAATTAGCTGGTTCCCACAGGCTGATGAGTAGACCAGACACATGTATGGGTATCGATGTATGGAAGCGTAGAAATTTGATTATTAGATTCATTTATGTATAGTTTTATTTAGAATTAGATTAATGGAGGTAGAGGTCTCAAAGGATGTTTAGAAATGTTGATTTTCTGAGCCTGTGCCTCTCTATATGCGCCCTAAAACACACACACACATATAGGCCTGCACGCGCGTGCGCTTCTACCACCCCCCCCCCCCCAACACACACACACACACACACACACACTACCACCACCACCCCAGTCGCCCAAACAAAGACTGTCACAATCTTTTATAAATGCTTTAGTTATTATATGTTATGTATTGTCATGTGTTACAGATAATATGTCCCAGTTGTGTAAGCTGATGATGTTGATTTGGATTAGGCTCATTCACATAGTAATATGTGATATCAAAATTATAACAGCCGCGCCACAAACATTCTCTGAAGACAATTTTAGTTAGATATTGAACCATTGTGGAGATCCCAGCGCCTCGTTTATGTGTGTTAATAGAACAATGATGATTAGGAATTATATGTTAATAATAATAAAAACTGAATAACTTGATACTGAATAATTGTGATAGCCAATAACCGGTTCATTCTGCTTATTTTATGTCACGAAATATCATAATTTCTCAGAAAACATGGTAGGTTAAATGGACCGAGCGACCTATGTAGGTAACGAAGGGGAACTGAAAGGTGAAACACCCTTCTGATATAGACCGACCTGGGTTTGAACCCAGGTGCTATACAACTGTGATCGGGA
This sequence comes from Paralvinella palmiformis, assembly GCA_025642065.1. Taxonomy (NCBI): domain Eukaryota; kingdom Metazoa; phylum Annelida; class Polychaeta; order Terebellida; family Alvinellidae; genus Paralvinella; species Paralvinella palmiformis. The sequence goes on along the minus strand of JAODUP010000414.1, from coordinate 58,786 downwards.
TTGGCAAGTTTATAACACAATGTCAAAAACCATGGATTAATCCAGGTTTATGACGACATGTCATAAACAGGTTTATGTCTGTTTATGACATTATAACATCATAAACTATCAAGAGCATATTTATTAGATATAAATATTGGTATACCCAACAAATGTGTGACATATATTGTTTTTTAGAATATAACTGAAAAGTAGTTTTTAGAATGGCTTAAATTATTAATAGTTTATTAATATAATATTGTAATATTAAAAGTAAAATTATTATACAATAAGTTAGGGCCTCATTATTAGACTATAGTAATCATAAACTGGTATTGTTTGTAGCCAAAATCGATTGACCTGATTGGTCTGGCATTTGTTTCTAGAGTTTAGGGATGGTACTAATTTAATAGAACTGTTCAATAATTGGATGACCAGCAAGACACTGCCATCTTGGGTTGATACTGGTGTTTATCTGTGGCTGACCATGGATGCAGTGACAATGGCTTAACTTAATGATCCTCCGTCTGACAAGAGCTCAAGATATCCGCTACTTCGATTCTATTATTATTAATCCATCTTATTGCGTTGACATTAAATAATAGCTACACGTGGTATTTCGTCACAGGATCCTCCAATCACTTTGTAATTTGGATTATTGATGATTGACCTATCAAATGGACTGATTCAACTATACATGTGTGAAAAATGGTTACTGAATAAAAGATATATCCAAATTAGTTCTGTTATTGCTGAATTGGAAAAAATGTAAGAGACCAACATAAAATATTTTACATTCATGTTTGTAATATATGAATATACTATTTCTGATATGACGAAAATCAACAACTGGTTCCAAGCAAAATAGATCAAAAGTGAATGCTTTAAAAAAAATTAAAATCACAAAATATAGTAAATAAAGGTATATGACAGTTTATGACAGTATATGACGTCATAAAGGTATTTGCGACAAGTTTACGACAGGTTTATGACACTGTCCTGTCATAAACAGGTTTACGACTGTCATAAACCCAATCCTGACTGTGGTCAACCACACTACCATTTAGGTCATAGAGGTGCCCAATCCTTAAATACTTACTACATTATAGAAGATGTTATACATATGATCCATACAATCCTGATAATCTTGATAATCATGTCAATCCTTAGAAGTTTATTTACTCATCAGCTGATAGTGATATGTAAAACTTTAGAAAACTGTCCATTGTCTAATTCGGAAATTCCGGTGTTTTTTTTAGTAACAATGGCTTAGAATGTTGAGTTATTGTTTACTCGTGTGCTCTCCGAAGTGCGATCGTTGCCGATAAGAACACATTCAGTGTATTGTTCAAGATGAGCGTTCACAAACATTCCCTTCTTCGGATTACAAATGTTGTTGTTGTTGTTGTAGAACCCAAAAGACGATACAACATTTATCAACTACCTAATAAACGCTGCTATTACACCATAACAGAGTAATTGGTTTCATAAGTCACGGTATTGGCATAACAGAGAACCAACATCGCGGAAGAGCTAGCGAACCTCAAAGGGATATGACTCAATAAAATCAAGGCCTTTTACTGGTGGATGACACATCCTCCAGACACAGACAACGATGCGATTCGAATCCGAGACCCGTAGATCTTCAATGTACTGCCGTAACAACTCTTCTAGTTCGATACTCAGTACCAAAAAGAGGGGGAGATTCTAACGGGACATTAATGTGTACAATGCGTCAGATAATAACAGAGAGGTCAGTCTATTAAACATCGTACAGGTATGTTTAACATCCTTCTCAATATGAAATCGATATATCGTCCCAGTTTGCTGGATCTTCCGTCGAGTGCTTTCTTTAAGGGCATCGAAACGCACAGGTTTATAGGTACACACAGGTATTTGTAAACACAGTTATGTGTGTACGTACGGCTCTCTGTCTATACACAGGTGGACGAAGAGAAGTAGATGTCCTTCAAATATTGTCATACTTCGCCTGACGTCACGTATTGGTTCTAAAAGCAGTAACGTAATCCGATGTTTGACGTACACCGGACGTAACGCCTTAAAACATCCTAAATTATTCTTTATCATGACGTAGGTGACGTAGCTGAGTGACGCAACGTCTGATGTAACGACGTTCGCTGAACTTAAATTTACTCTAGAAAAATGGCGAAAAGGCGAATTTGGCTTGGACGTAAATGACGTAAACCGTGGTATTGCTGTACACGTTTGTTAAAAATTGGAGACAATAACGTTTAAAACAATAATTTGTTGTAACAAAAAGGTCATTTGGGGATGGGGGGATGGAATTTAAATGAAGCATTTGATTGCGATATAATTATTTATTCCACTAATACGTTTTGTAAATATATGTCTGTATCAATACCCGTTTTGAGTTCAGGACTTCACATTTGTGTCTCTGACCTTTCCGATGGAAGCATTAACTACTTTATTCCGGTAGGTTTTGGAGTTTAATCTGACGTAGAAATTCCGTGGCGGGCTTATCTGCTTCTTAAAAGATCAGTCGCTCACAAAGTGAAATTCTTATAAACAGCTCTGATTCTGCAAAAATTCAATTCAATTCGATGTGACTTAGATATCGACACAAACCGAATGAGCCAACATAATTACCAAAACAAGTTCGTTATCCCGAAATCTGGGTCAGTGAATTACGATTGGGTCTTTAGAAGGATGAGAATAATGCGAAATATATTTGTCCAGTTTACCAAATGAACGTCATCACTTCTGATAGAAATACGGAATTTGAGCATAGATTGGTATTTTGTTTGATATTATAGGGAATCGGGTACTTAACCACAACAAAACAAAACCGTTTTATATTCCAATTATTACCAAGTTCCAATCTCGCCAATTATCTGCAGCATTGTTCTGTATTCAACGACTTTAATTGTTTAGGCTCCTTGGAATATTCATGAGGTGTATTAATACTGCAGGAAATAGCTACAGTATTTTGTATTTTCGAGAATCTGATTTGTGGTAATTCATTTTCTTATACACACGGTGCACATACTATATACAATACTCAACTTATAAACAGCAAGCTTTTTATTAACACAAAGGTTTTCTCATGACATCGTTATGTTGGTGATTATGGTAGTTGTTGGGCTGGTTCTGGATGGTGTATATATATATATATATATATATATATATATATATATATATATATATATATATATATATGCGTGTGTATGTGTGTGTGTTTTGTATGTGTGTGTGTGTTTTTTTTAAATTTTTTTTTTGTGTGTGTGTGTGTGTGTGTGTGTGCGTGTGTGCGCGCGCGTGCGTGTGTGTGTAGTGTTTGTGTGCTTTGTGTTTTCCTGGTTTGTTAGTAACACAATTTTGAAATATGCAATGTCAAAGCAAACTATCAAACCAATAACGTATTATCTTCGGGCCATCAGTCGTCTCTCTTTGTACTCTGGACAGGGTGGTTACTTATCGTCAGTACACAGACCGTTGCATCTCTTGATCATCTCAAAGAGCGCTTTACCCGTCATCTTCGGGTCGGTAGTGAAGTCAATAGACCGCGACAGTACTTCTGCTGCCTGGCCACAACTGAGCAAGTTCTTCAGAGCATTCTGTGACGCTAGGCTTGGTTCAGACTTGGTGAAGTCTCCTATCATGGCAATGCCTGAAGATTGGCGCGATAGGAAATGAATTACGTAGTTGTCAATTGAATACTAAGGGAATTTATTCTCAGGGAATACGATTACATTGTAAAAAATAAACCAGCAATTAATATTAAAATAAATAGATTTTCAACTGACCTACAGACTTAAGATTTTTGCCTTTTGTGTGTTGTCCAACAACGCCCCAACCTCTTCCTTCGTAGATGACGCCATCTGGTCCAATGAGGAAGTTGTATCGGATGTCATCCTTTCCCTCATCTGACCAACAAAATAAAAACTCAGTTAATATCTTTTATTTCGTACCGGATGATTTTTCCTTTTATTTCATATTATATTCTTGACTATTTTGGAAAATCAGAGAAAATCACTTACCTAGATCGTTGGCCTGAAGTGCCGTCAATAATCCTTTCATGCATTCTTCATCCTGCATACAGCGCTCACAGTTGTATCCAGACAGCCCCCCTATCTTACACGTACCAGGACCAGTATGCAAGAGCATTACGTTATCGGCGATGCCGTTAACCTGCAGGACCTGTCGTGGTTCCGCAGCTTGCCATTCTTCTCGTTTGATCATCGCGTTCTCGACGTTTTCACAGAGCCCGCTCATCTTTTCCTTGCTGAAACATCCTGCCAAGTAGCACCTAGCTGCCTACTCAACATATAAAATATAATAATAAGAGTGTAAAGTGGGTGCATTAATGATACATTGGTATTAGGTTTCACCCAAGAAGAGCATTTGATGGACCAGATTAAGAAATATTTCTTTAAGCATTGTCATAAACTGTTAATTCACTTAATTCTATTATTTCTATATCAAAACATACAGAAGGTCATTTAAAAATTAGGCGTTCAAGATAACCTACAACTTTCGCTACACTACTCCATCGGATGTCGGACACCGACCAAGCATATCCTTGCTGAACTAAAAGTGTCGTTCCCAAGGTCACGAAGAGCAAACCATTTAATGCCCTCATCTGAAATGGAATAACAAATCAAACTGATGAACTATTTAAAGAACATCAAATGATATAGATACCTGCCATTAAACCAATATTCAAGGTAAAGCCATTTTTGTTCCTGACCTCGTTCTCGTCTCTGCTGTGGTGGAGATATCGAGAAGATGTTCAGTATTCAGGATGTTCTCCAGCCGGCTGTCACTATCTGTCTTGAGCTGTGTATTGATGTGTCTCGTTCGTTGGACTTTTATAAGCTCAGATAAGTTGGGATTGGCATTCATTTCTTAATTTCCAAGAATTATACAAAACGTTGATCAATTTTGCATTTTCTAAGAACTTGTCTGATTATGTCGTGCTTGTTTGTGTATTTTTGTTCTTTATTTCTTTCTGCACACGACACATAATCTTTAGCCGAAGAAGATGAAAAACGTAGTTTGACTGACTGTCTTTAAATAGGTCTCCGACACTAAACGTTTTATCATAAAGCATCTAAACAAGATACCGTTGAGCAGTTAAACTACATTAAAGATCACCTGCCTAAGCTAACACCCACTGGAAAATACCACCCAACCTGGTCCCCACAAAAAGAAACTCTCAACTGAGCCTTACCCGCTTTCTAATATTATATTTTGAACAAAGTTACTGAAATACATTTCGGATATGGAAACACAAGGATAGCAGCAATCAATAAACCTAAAAGATAAGAAATATTTTGTCACTGACCATCTTTGATGCGGAGATTTTGTCTCTGAAGTTCTCAGGTTATACACTGTTGTGATGTTGTTGTTTTTTTGACCCAAAGATTGAACTAGGTTACTGACGTGGGGATAGTGTTACCTGTAAGATTAAAAAATGAAGTACTCGTCTTCCCGGATTAATATTGTTATACTTAAAAATGACGCCCTCACATCACGAGAGAAAGTCCTAATCTTTGCCCGACAACTTCTCCATATTATCTAAACATCTGGCGTATTTAGAGAGTAGGATTCGTAACCTAAGGGTCCCATTTGAAAACTGACCTTTTCAGATGCGCTTATCCTTCCTAAGTTTCCACTCCATCTGATCATTTGAGCTCCTTTCTTTTCGAGCATATTGGCGCTATAGAAGGCTTATTATTATTATTATTATTATTATTATTATTATTATTATTATTATTATTATATGCCGTATGGTTCACTAAGCCAGAAGTTAGAACCTGAGTAAGGACGTGATGACTATGTGTAATGTTTTGCGTCTATTATGGCAAGTTGTATTCTCCCTTAGGAGTTGAGATATGTCCTGGATTGAAACAGGTCTGGTTCAGGGATAATAATAATGTACAACGCCTCGGAACAGGGTGACCTAGTTTTGGCGCTCTATGTCAATATTATCACGAATATATTCCAAGATTTGTCATAAAGTGTTTTAATAGTTAATACTTGTGTAAACAGCTTAAAATAGCGTTATTAAAATAAGAAAATATATGATGTCTGCACTGTGAGCACCCGAAACTATCCTGGTGTAGTCAGTACCCGAAACTATCCTTGTATTAATACCCAAATAGTGGCTTTCGGAAATTGTCTCTTTTGTAACCACTAGGATATAAGTTATACACAGCTTGAATACTTTTTAATCTAGCTGGATCTTTAATATATCACTGTAATTCAATGGATGAGGGAGGCTACCTACGAGTGTGAAGACGATGTCACCTTTATAAGCTGATAAATTAATATCGGATCAGATCTGGGGTTAGTTCAATACATTGAATTGTCGACTCTTGGTGGACAAGTACAGCAATCTCGTCGGGAACGAAATAACTTATGTCTTTCCAAGTAATAACCATAACAGCGCGATCAACGTGGATAGGGTTCGAGATGTTTCTCCCCGATTCAGCTGGTAAGGTCAAGCTGGTGATTTCCAATTGATGTGTATCGTCTGATCTAAGGATCTACGTCTTACTTAGCTTTGGAAACAATGTGTAGATCTACTTCACCCCGCTGATGGTTACTATAACATAATTAGGTCAATGGATGAGTCTGTGATACAGTTGTGTCTACTCTACGAGCTGCCGTAATGTCGTTGCTCTGGATACTCCGCTTGGATAAGTGAGATCCGGAGAATGATCTTCCCATATCTAACCTTCCCCTTTTCTTCAAAACTCATTTAAATGGGAATACCAAGACGTATGAAAGACAACACAGTGACCTATATGTGTGTGTGTGTGTATGTGTGTGTGTGTGTGTATGTGTGTGTCTCTGTGTGTGTGTTTTATACAGATATTTAAGGCGCTGGCACAGATATAATACTCTCATTCCAACAACAGTTATAACTCCAAACTTGTTTTTAAAAGTGTTTAAATTGCATGTATAATATAATTACCGTTATAATTAGAAAAAAAAATGAAAGAAAAAACTAATTTCTAAAATAATCCAGAAGAGGTTAATCTAAATATAAACAAGAAACTATGATTGAAACAAAACCAGGCTTTGTGTCGAACACTACGACCAAGAATTCATCAAGTCTAAAATGAAAAGTAAATTATTAGTACACAGTATGAATAATATATGAATAATATAAGCATAAATCAGAATAAATTTAGATTAATACTAATAGCAGCGATACAACACGACTCAACCCAATAGCAACGACCGGTTTCGACCTATTCAGGGCCACATAAAGTATCATAACGCTCAAGGTACACTAAAAGTATCATGACGGTCTTGATATTAAGATAATATAAGAATGTGTTTATTAGCAACTACAAATAAAATAGTTGCATTATGACACACACATTATTAGTTAAGTGACAATGAGCCGGCACATTAGCTAAAAGAGTAGACAAAACGATACCTCCAACTAACCAATATAACTCTATATGACATCACACGATAAACGTATAATAAAAGAGTCAGATTTATAGGAATTCAATACCGAAATAACTGCTACTCGAATGAGTTTAGGCACCATGGTATAAGTGGTTGCTTGTATTGATTAGTGCGTGTATTAGCAACATAAAATCCATCGCACTACCTGAGATTTTATGGCCTATTTCGTTCAGTTGTAAATAGCGTTTTTAATCTATGATCACGACGTTTCGGTTTGTTGAAGTCTATTTTACGAAGTTCATTGCGTCTCTTGTGCAAAATTAGAATACACGTGACCAGTAATGCCTCATCATAGTAACGTGTAGGGTAGATGACTTTCATCGAGCGTTTTTGGATTATTTCTCTGCTATCAGGCAGATATTTGGGTAATGACGTGTGTCACGTAGGACAAGCTTATTCCGTGACTCGTCTCATTACTGACCTATTTATTCCAACTGTCTTTAGGTGGTATAACACCTATATCATTTACCTAGCTTTGAATACAATGCTATCTGTAAGCGAGTTCCTGCTTAGACCGCCACTTAGTACAACGTCCTATACCTGTGTTTGTTTAACCCGTTTAATATCTGTTTCATTAACTTTAATATCAGGAATAGGATTACATCGAAATATATTTTTTTACAGCCGGAAATAATAATTTCTTTAGTTTTGTCAACTGAATCCTGGATTAGAGATATATAATGTTGTTTACACATTTCAAACAACGTCTTTAGATCCTGACAAAGTTCCCCGGTGTCCGTCTGTGTTGGGGAAGCCATTCTCTGGTGACATATTCCCAATACGTATTCGTTGTTCTCGGTTTGTTAGAAAGGCTGACATCCAGCGTACGAGATGTGCTGGCACATTGATGGTGTTCAAGCTGTTAGATAGTAGCTCGTGACTAAAAGAAATCAAAAGCTTTTCCGTAATCCAAGAATACCGCACGCACATATGTACCAAGTTCATCTGCAGCTTCGGGTTGAGCATCTCTACAAGTGCTGCATTTGCGATACAAGTCCCTAAAATTGCTCTAAATTGATATTAATCGATAAAAGTATGACATACTGATCTATCTAATATAGTCTTTCACATACTTTGGAAACAATAGGTGTCAATGATACAGTTCTGATGTAGCATTCTACTTAACCTAGTAGTCGCTTCTTTGGTAACGGGATCACTGTAGCCGTTTCCCACATATTCGGCAAAACCCGTTAAAATAGTTGCAATCGATCTAATCAATCTTAGGATCCAGACAAGCTATTGTCTGGATCCACTCCTTCGTTCACTATGACGTTGTCGAGTGTTTGTTCTGTGTAGTCTATATTGATGGTAAATTGTTCGGGTAGCGGGTCATTGGTATTAAACACTGGATGCGTATATAATAACTTGGTCATATCAATACTCACAGAGATGAAAAATTCATTATATTATTTGGCAAGCCATTCATGTCTCGATCAGTGCATTTATCGGTTAATCAATAAAGGTCACTTGTACTCACGGAATTAATTCCCATCGCCGGTGATATCATCCTCCATGGTAGCCATCTTCGATTTGTATATTCCCTCGAAGCTTTGGGGGCCGCCTGATTCGCTAAGTTTCTAAAATATCTGAACTGTTCCACATCCGCGGTCATAAAACGCCCTCTGTCGCCGCCTGATTAGATCCTGTGAACTTATCATTCATCCAAAGTTTGGCCGTACTATGGCGCAATGTCGACATCAGTGGGAAGCATTGCTCCATCAGTCTTTCCGTAGTAACAACATTCTGTGGTCTGATTAGCCAAGTTCATAAATCACTCGTGGCTTTTCAAATACTTGTTCCATATTTTTCCATATTTTAATGTAGGACATTTTCACAATGTTCTTATCGTTATCGAGCGGGCTCAGAACATCAAAATCTATACATCCGTTAAATTCCCTACCTCAATTAATCTATACATAATTATAGCAAACCATAGTTGAATTTAAGCATACAAAAACGTACACCTCCACACATCTATACATACGTAGACCTATATATGTCTGGGCTACTCATCAACCTGTGGGGCAGGTAATCCGCTTTTCGTACGTGACAAATATGTCACATCCACAGAGAAGCCGTTGACGTAGGCTACGAACAAACAGACGAAGCAAACGAGAAGGTACCAGTTAACACCACACCTCGCAGTTAACAACACGTGCATGCGGTTCAATAGTAGGTTAACTTAAATTGAAGATAAATACTTTGACACCGAAGTTTACATTCAGCAGTAATTTGCTGTGGCTCAAAGGTAACCTATTACATGAACTTATTTCGATACGACAGCTGCTGATCCCAGTTCCACTCCGAGTTCGATCAGCTAAACAAATCCTGGAGGCGCTGTACAGTATTAGTATCATTGACCCAGACTTGTTTCCACCTAGTGCATATCTCAACTCCTAAGGGAGCATACAACGCATGCTGCCATTAAAGGCCTAAATCCTCACTCAAACACACAGCCATCACGTGCTGTGTCGCCACTATACATTCAACAATTTTCCTATATCATCAGTAACAAACGCCTCCAGAAGTATATATATATATATATATATATATATATATATATATATATATATATATATATATATTATTGCACTGGTTCAGAACATCAATATCTCAAAAGATTCTTTGAGACCTATACCTCCATAAACTGTTCATAAATTAATCTATAGATCAATCTAAACATAAAATATTCTACACCACATATTTATTTATACGTAAACCTCTACATGTGTCTCGGCTATACATCAGCCTGTGGGCTCCAGCTAATATGCATTTTGTACCCAATAAATATGTCATGCCCACAGAGAAGCGGTTACGAGCATGCTACTTTCAAAAGATGAAGCACGTACAAACAATACCATTTGACACACCACAGCTCGCAGTAAACAAACATGTGGGTGTAATTAAATAGTTAGTACATACACAAAATAATTACACTGACACCACAGTTTACATGCAACAGTAATTTTCTGTGGTTCAAAAGAAACCTATACATAGAAGATTTCTGCAAACCGGATGCTGACATCAGTTTTATTCTGGGTACGAATAATTAGACAATTCCTACCTATATCAACTATGCCCATAGAGATGCGACAGGTTTGACGTTGCAAATTGTTCTCTAAGCTGAGTGAAAGGTTAGGCCTGTTATATGCCTTTGGCGCGTTAACAAACATTGCAGTTTGTAGAACACGTGATCGCATGTACATTACCTACATGTGGAATAGGTGACTGAGCTTAAAACAAAGTAGCCATACTACACAATGGAACATTACTGGACTACAACTAAATATCTCCTCAATCATAAGTAAATACTATGATTTACACAAACCTAACAGCTAATCATCATAAGTTTACGTTCATCACTTATTGAACGTTCATTCACTGTGGCACTATCTATGAACATCAAAACTTTTACATCACCCACACATATATACATACATATATATATTTATGGCAAGGCTACCCATCAGCCCGAGTGTGTGTCTGTGTGTTTTAGCTGTGTATAATAAGGCACAGGCACAGAAAATATCGAACTATTAATTCAGACTCTGGACGATGCTTCAGGGGACTGAATCCTAAGTGGCGATTTTTCTTGGTGAGACATGTGTAATGTTTCACCGGTCCCTAAGCCGCCAAGAAAAAACAGAAAACGAACCACCTACAGCCGTGGAGTTTGGGAGTAGAATACCCAAGTCAGATCACGGTAGTTGTGAGAATGTTTAGATTAATTATCTTAGCAGCCCTACTTTTCGATATTTTTTTAAATTATTGTATCTTTCTTCAAAGCAATACTATATAAACTATATAACCCAATTGTCACTGTCTTCAAAGGTCAGTTTCTACAACGGGCAGGCGTCACGAAGCGACTACTATTAAAACTGTTTAGCTTACAAATAAAGTTCTTAAATGTTATTGATGACATGCAGACTAGAGCTAGTCTTGAATGCATAGTACAACGCGGACATGACTGGACCTAGGAAAGATAATTATATTCCCACAAACCACCAAGGTGAATTTTATATGCAACTAAAGTTGTTATATAAAACACACCAACCGCGCAAGATGTCCCGCTCGAGATGCGATGCAATGTTTCTATTCCTGAGTCAAGGGTACTTATTATGCTTTAAGAGCGTACTGTGTCTGCTACAGTCATTTAAATGCTGGATAACCAGGCCAAACATCTAAACGGCGTGCCTCCAAAGACGCAAATAGTACATGGATTATACAGCTCTAGATCAACCTTTCTTGAACGCAGGGAAATATAGTCTCCACGCATAGAAAACGGAACTTTCTCAACCGCATCATAATATGCCTTGTGATATTTGCTGGAGGGTCAAATACCTCATAAACATACAAATCCAATAAATACTATGACCTACTCGTCACTAACCCTTTATGCTATCAAATATTACAAAATTGGTAAAAAGAAAACACGAACCTCAATCTCTGGCACGGGCAATGTGTGTTTCAGCTGTCTATAATAAGGCACAGGCACAAACTCTGGAAGATTCTTCAGGGGACTGAAACACAGTGAGGACTTTTCATGACGAAACATGTGTAATGTCTTACCTGTTGGCATTTTTGGTTTTGTTTACTTCCAGTTAAGAAATTATTTGCCGTGCCATGTTTGATATTATGGTTAATATAATAATTAAATATATTCTTCAAATAATTTTTAATATGTTACCTTAAGACTTAGTATGTAATATATTATCTTAATGCTTACTATTTGAAGAAGAATAATTGTAGGATATAATTTTATTTTAAATACTCTTAAAAAGTCCTATTTGATGTCTCTATTATTACAGTGTATCTTTAGACCTTACAAATCAACAATCAACAATATATATATATATATATATATATATATATATATATATATATATATATATATATATATATATATATATATATATATATATATATATATTTATATAATATATATATATATATATATATATATATATATATATATATATATATATATATATTAACTTATCAGCTATAAACATTATTTATGAAGAAGAAAGAAAGAGTATGGTAAGTTCACAAAAGATCTCAGAGTGTCACAGTTTTAGGAGAGGAGGGTCAAGTTTTATGTCCCAGATTGCCATTCCGGATGAGATGATAACATTAATGGGGGACTGGACGTCTGATTGTTATGTAAGATATCTCGTTGTATCAGTTCCATTGAGAACACAAAGAATATCAACATTCACTGAAAGTCTCCCTACATCCTACTAAAAGCTGTTCTCTACTAATGATGATTGGAAATGGAATGCTGTAGATAACGTACGTAACGTGTAGAATTTCATACTGTATTTTGGTTAAGCAATTTAATGTATAATGAACGATTTAATGTATAATGAACAATTTAATGCGTAAAGAACCAAAGTTCGGCATCATTTTGGTTCCAGTGTATTCTTTAAAATGGTAAACTAACATGGTAACGTGGTAAAAATGGTAAATTAATTTGTCGATTTAATTGTTTTAGGAAACTTCAATTCCAATTCAAAAGGTTCTCAATTCTAATTAAATAATTAATTCTAATTCGAATGGGCGGAATTGAATTGACCCCATTTCTGATATATGTACAGTAAAAGTTAGTTATAATGAAATTCAAGGGGACTGGGAATTCATTTCGTTATAATGGTTCTTCGGTTTATCCCAGTTTTCAAATTAGTTACCAACGAATGAGCAATAATAAGTAAACATATTTAGACAGATTGATATTTACATATTCGTAATTGGATGACATTATATTCTATTGAAGGTCATACTATCCTGCACTTCTCGTTCAGAAGGAAAGAATATTCCCTCGAACATCACATAGGAGTGTCTGATGTATACAATTCAGTCCTAGTCAGCCTCTGGATCTTCTTCTAGGTATTCTCGGATACGTGAGTCGTCGTAGACTTTTCTTAAATTCCACAACATTTTTCCAGATTGGATTAGTTTGCAGTCGAGTTTTCCTGCGATTCTATTTGGCCAATTACTACTCGATTGGCACCTCGCGGAGTCAATTTTGGGGAATATTTATCCTCTTTTCTTTTCCCGTCATGGTGATTCCCAATTTTAACCAGAATGATGTTTTAGATGTCTAATGAAAGAATCATCTCCATTGATACAAGCGGCACCCCGGTTACAAATGTTATTGGATGAAGAAATAGCTCAATACAGACAGTTAGCATTTTCCGGTGCTACGAACAAATTGTTACGATGTCCAGTTTCTGTCACACAAGTTAACTTGTTACGGTATACAGCATTTCCCGTAGTCAATACCAGCTTACCTCCACATTGTTAGGGTGCCTGAAGTGGAAGCAAATATTACAAATCCTCTGTGTGCTAAATTTGTTATAGATATCTTACTAAAGGACACGTATCATGATAAATCTATTTAGATAAAACAAACATCAGCAATCACTGCACAATCGCTGTTAAACATTGTTATATCTTTTTGGCACCATACTGGGGCACATTCTGGCCAGGTGTTACCTTCGTCTGTCTCAGGAAAGGTAATTTGTTCAAAAATACTAACAACCAACACTACATGGCAAGGGATCACGTGGTAATAAATTCATCAGGACAGGCGTTATACTCCAGATGGGAATTCCCACTGAAATGATAACATTAATGGGTGAATGGAGGTCGGATTATCTTGATGTATCATTTCAGATGAGAACACATGTCATGTCAACATTTGTTAAAACCCCCCCCGACATCCTCTAATTACAAATGTCTGCTAATGGTGATTGGAAAAGAAATTGTGTAAATAAAATATGTCAAGAATACAAAATGTGTAGAATTTCATAATATATGTTTGGATAAGTATTTTATGAATTAAGATAACGTATAATTTTACAGAATGTATACTGTATGTATCGATAAAGAGACTTGTACACATAAAGGTTGCGTTTTGTTTATCTTATTGTACATACATTTGTAATGTTTCTAAAGCGTTTTTAATTATAATGATGACGTACATTTAATCAAGCGCCCTTATTAGCTCTGGGTGTAGATATGACCACGCCGAGATTCGAACTCAAGTGGTAGTGATCTGTGGTCGTAGTGTTGAAGAGGGAAATATGTTGACTTCGTGCATTTTTGCTGATAAAGTTCGTTTTATTGGTTTTGTTTCAGGGAAGTCTTGGTATCGTTGTATTAGGAGACAGTGAGATGATGTAAGAGTGATGTATCATCCTCGGCATCTGTCAAATACTCGGCGTTTATGGCGCCATTTTCTAAAGAACGTTATGATTTAATAAAAGAAGAAATTGTCTGAAATATTAGTAACGTTATGATAATCGAAAACTGAGCCCGTTTTCTTCTTCCTCATAATTCCAGGTTCATTTCTGGTCAATAGTGTATTATCAGAGTATCTTAAGATCCAAATGTTCAGAATGTTGACCTGTTTTATGTATCTTTAAAAAACACACAAACAGGAATTTTCCAATTACCTATAAACGACCCGTATATTTGTTGACAAACAAATTCTACAGTAATACTGTCAGCTCGTTCAGAAGTGTTCATCTAAACGTATTACGACAGTCCATATCCCTACAACACTAAAAACTAATAAACGGCTTGTGCGACATCTGGCGGCGGTCAGCGAAACTTTACTTGTGGGTAGATGCCTACTTACTGAATTAGACCAACTGGAAACGTTATCGATGGAGATCCGCAGAAAGGAGTCGGTGATTTGTCTGGAATAATGTCTCGTCACGTTTAAGGGCTCCCAAATTCTATATATTCATCAATTTCAACCTTTTCAGATGAGTAAAGATATTCCAGTAGATATAGAACAAGTGTAAACATTTATGTAAATAGTAAATATGAAAAGTAATCCCTCCTCGTATATTACATGTCCTTTAGACGGTCGTTTATCATGTATAATAAACAAGGACATTTAAAAACACACTGAATAAGATGGAACTATTTGTTGAACAATACGAATTCGTGATTTCCGGACACTTATGAAAGGCCAGGCTATACATGTATGTATATGTTTGAACATACATGTTATTCCCATCACCTAAAATTCGTACTCGATAACGGCAATTTTACTGATCCTGTTTGGGTGTGACTTCAATTGAGACATTATTTTTAAATTCAAAATTCATAACGGTTTGACCAAATTATCATTATTAATAATCGAGTTAAAGAATCGTTGTGGGTGACTTTACGGACTTACACGATGCCGTTTATTAACATTAGAGGCGACAAAGAACCGGTATGACCCCCTCCTTTAACCCCCAAACCGCCACAGTTTTGTTAATCTAATTATATAAGTATGTAGGTAGAAGGTATTGGGGCCCCAGATGTAAATCTAAATGTTATTGTTTTACGGCCACTTTTGTGCACAGGGTAGGCTAAATGGGCCGAGCGACCTCCAAAGGTAATGAGACGAGGTGAAAGACGAAACATCCTTCTGACATAGCACGACCTGAGTTTCAACCCAGGTGCTATAGATATGTGGCCATCGCACTACCAGTTAGGCAATGGAGGCGCCGCACTATTGGGGCCCCAGACGGGGTGATTAATGTCGGGTCTGAGAAGATCTTACGGATAATGTTAACTAGATAGAGGGTTATTAAGGCAGTGATAATTTAAAGACGGGATAGTGTAGTGTGTGTGTGTGTGTGTGTGTGTGTGTGTGTGTATGGATAAAGACTTATTAATATATATATATATATATATATATATATATATATATATATATATATATATATATATATATATAATACAAGCAAAGTCAACAAATATAGCATACATGTATCCTGTGGCAATAAAAAAGATATAATTTATTAATATTTACATATTTATAATAATTTAACATGTAAATATCTTACTATTATATAAAGTTTCTGTTACTCCACAATAACCTCATCATTTGTTGTTCTATTATAAGATGTATTCCTATTTATCTTATCTGTCACTATTTTGATTGATGACATTAATAAACATCATAACAATGACTCATCTCTCTTGATGAGTCATCAGATGTTAGAGTTAATTAAGAATCAGCAGGCTAATTAATTTTTCACATCATATCACACCTTGTTGTAATATATCAGCTGAACCAAACTTTAGATACCCATAATTTAGATACACAAATTATAGATACACAAGCTCTATTAGATACACAAGTTTTAGATACACAAGTTTTAAATACACAAGTTTTAGGTATACAAGATTTAGACACCTTCACTATAGATACTCAAGCTTTAGTTCTCAGAAAAACTCCCGACTTCGTTTCTCCGAACAGAATGGTATCCCCTCCCCCCTCATTCATAAAGTTATTAATGTAATATTCATTCTAACTCTTTATTCTATTATCAATATTACTATCATTTCTCGTCATTTATAATTATCTGTTTACAAACTCCGAAGTTTAAAGTTCGCGACTTTGTTTTGTTTTCCAGTCAATTGACAGTCAAATTTCATTTAGAGACTCGCAAACTTACTTTTATCATCTGTTCACATCTATATATCTAACATAAGAGATATACATCTATCATAAGAGATATATATCTATCATAAGAGATTAATAACAAACTCATCCCAGTGACATCTTAACAACAGAGCCCCCCCCCCCCGCCTCCGGACAAAGCAGTGCACTGTATCCCCTACCTACACAACAGCTTACAGCAACTTACGACATACCTATATTAGAATGGGGCCCCTGTGTTGGTGGAGCCCCTTGGCAACTACCCAGTGTGTCCATGCGTTAAGACGACCCAGTAGGGTTACTTAAGTGTGCTTAACATACACAAATTAACACGGGCTGCTATGCCCGAGGGGCCCCTATGCTTGTTTGGCCCCCGGGCAAGTGCCCATTGGGCCCATGCATTAAGACACCCACCTCTCTCTCGCTCTGTCTCTCTTGCGCACGCGCGAGTGCGCATGCAGTTCAATGCAATTACAGCCGAGTTTAGTACGATAAGCAGTATCAGCTAATTTTAGTAAAGAACTCAATTCAATGGTGTCCGGTCAAGATTCCTATATAAAGCTGGAAGTAGAATATTCAGTGGTCATCTTATGTACAATTATCGCTAAAACGTTACCGAATCCTATGACGCCTCATCTTTCTGGATCAATAAAGACAAACCTTTTAAAGGTTAATCAAATATTACTCTGACTGACAGATTTATTTAATCCTCAACGACGTCTGGAGTAATATATCCCAGAAGTAGGTATCCGGAAAGAGCATATCCCCTAGTTTAACTGGACTGGTTTTTGTTCTGTATTACAAAAGAGTGTTAGTTGCATCATCCACATCCTATATAGAGATGTGATCTTTATAGAACACAACAAACGCATGACGTACTGAAAATTAACTTTAACAATCACCGATCCTTGTTTCTGAAACACAAAATAAAACATAAAGCTGCCATCTTCGTTTTGTTTCAAAGCTTAAAGGAACAGTTCACCTCCATTTACAATTTTCAGGATTAAAACAGTTATGCTCACAAATATAATAAATGATGTCAAAATATGAAAACCATCACCCATATATTAAATAATCCAGTTCAAATGTTTTATTAATCGACTTTTACTGGCCTGTGGGCGCCGCCATTTTGAAGCTAGACACAGACCGGACGATCCTGAATGCTGACGTCACTTGAACCAAACAATTTGACCGGAAGTCTATATGACTCATTTAAAAGCAGGTAAACAAGTGTTAGCCAGGAATAATTCCAGAACTAAATGTAATAATCTCGCTAAATTTACATCATGACTGACATTGAGCCATATCGGTTTTAGCCAGAAGGACAATTACAAGATGAAGATGATTTCGATTGTTTCGAAGAAAGCTGATTTATCGAAGAAAACGCGAAGAGAACCGGGAACACCAACTGGTGTCTATGTGAACTCTGTGTACCCCTGTCCCAGGTGACGTCAAAGGATGAGTTTTCCACTTCCCGCCTTCGAATCTGGCATCCGGTGCAGCCATAATGGCGGCCCTCCAGTAATTTGGATTATTTCCCTATATCTGTGATATCAGATATAGTTCGTGATTATTATTGTGGAATCTTTGTTTACTTTTATAAGCATTACATATATAAGTTATAATATTAACTGTCCCTTTAATTTCATTACCTATCGATCCGAAATATATCACTGCGCTATGTAAAAATCCGGAATATACCAACTCGCCACAACACCATTGTTGTTAGTAGAATTGAGTCGATTTGAGTTGATTGAGTTGGCTTTGCCTCATCGTTGGTCATATCCGGGACATATGACGACAGCTAAGAGGAAACACATCTCATAAACACGGATAAGATTCAGATCCGAACCCAGAAAGGGTCTGTTTAGATGTTTCCAAACACCGCCATCTGCCAAATACTTGATGAAAAATATATAACGTATTTTGTTGAGTACTTTAGGGGTCAAATAGAAGTCGAAGTACACCACGTTAAAAGGCCGGTGTACAATTCGATCCAAGTACAATAATCGATGTATTTAAATACTCAGTAATTAAATCTCAATGTTCAACCAATCCTGGTGTTTTTAGTTTATGTGTGTGTGTGTGTGTGTGTGTGTGTGTGTGTGTGTGTGTGTGTGTGTGTTGTGAACAATTCAATTGGAGTCTTAGGACTGAATCCAGAGTGGCGACTTTTCATGCTGAGACATGTGTAATGTCTCACCAGTCCCCTCTACAATCTTTTAAAAATAATTTTAAAAAATCATATTAATTCAGACGATTGTTTCCAATAATTTTTATATAACGTTTAACGGTCGCACACTACTTCATAGCTATTTTAATCAGCTTCAGGTTAAAAATGTTAAACCTGAGAACAAACTTAAAGTGTTATGACCGGTCACTCTATGACGTCACACAAGAAGAAGACCTACTACGTCACGACGTAATAATTGATGGTCACATTACTTAGTTGTTTTCCAATTGATAACAAAGATGTACTTCCATTGTGCCTCACCAATGATAATGGTATAAGATAGACTCTTAACACACGCACAGACCCTTACACACAACGGGTAGAAAACATTTGAACCGCATCACTCCGGCTATTCAATGTCTTTACGGATCAGATTTCTTGTCGCGTGTAAATAAAGAAATAGGCTCTTTGAATCCAGAATAACATGTATACCATTCGATGATGACCTAAACAAGTCGAAAGATGAGGATGATTGACGTTTTACGGCCACTTTTGTGCACATGGTAGGCTAAATGGGCTGAGCGACCTACAAGGGTAATGAGGCGAAGTCAAAGATGAAACACCCTTCTGACATAACCCTGGTGGTGTTTGAACCCAGGTGCTATCGATCTGTATCCAACCGCGCTACCACTTCCGCCATGGAGGCGCCCTACGTTGTTGTTGTTATTATTATTATTATTATTATTAATATTATTATTAATATTGTTTTTGTTATTGTTGTTGCTGTTGTGTGTATGTGTTGTTGTTCAGCCAGTTGCCATGACCAACACAGCCCTGAAGGTGATCTGTTCGATTTGATTGTTTTCCCACTTGAAAGAAGGAGAACGTTTCGGTCGCTGATATTTCGGTCACATATATTTTCGGCCACAGATATTTCGTCTACGGGCTTGTTCGCCATGGAGAATGGCTAAATGCTACATTTCGGTCACGATCAAATACAATATGCCGTGAAATGAAGTTCAAGGAAAAAACCCATCAAAACAAAGCATTATAGTCGTATTTCACCTAAAGGAGTGTCTGAACTGGACGTAGTTTGAATGGGGCGCCACCGTGGTCTAGTTGGTAGCGCAGCTCACTAATCCTTGAGTTCGATTCTCGGCGTGGGCATATCTGAAGGGTGTTTCATCTTTGACTTCGCTTCATTACTTCTGGAGGTCGCTCGGCCCATTTAGCCTACCACGTGCACAAAAGTGGCCGTAAAACATCAATCATCATCATCATCATCATGCACGTAGTTTGAAGCTTATGACATGGAACTGATGGCTCGTCGTGTACGATGAGTCTGGATAACTTGATATCCTTTATTTGGTACGTGTGCCACTTCTCAGCAGATGAGCTGCGGTTTCCGGCTAAGGTAAGGTGATGCAATAACAGCTGGATTGCAGTTGTCGGGTCGGCGATCGAGCTATCCAGATATCTAGGCCTGGTCAAGTATCCGACGAAGTCTTGCTTCATCGGATATTATAGGTCAAATTATTTTTAATAGTCGTGACCAAATGTCCATCATAGCATCTCCTCGCGGTCCAAACATCCGGGGTTGCGCAGCTGTGGCTGCAACATCTGTAGCCGAAACATCCAGTGGCCGAACCGCATGTAGCCGAAACGTCCAGTGGCCGAAACGTGCGCCTCCTTGGGCGCCTCCGTGGTCTAATTGGTAGCGCGTTGGACCACAGATCACTACCACCTGAGTTCGAATCTCGGCAGAGACATATCTGAAAGGTGTTTCATCTTCAACTTAGCTTCATTAGCTTTGGAGATCGCTCGGCCCATTTAGCCTAGCATGTGCACAAAAGTGGCCGTAAAACATCAGCCATCAACGTCTGTAGCCGAAACATCCAGTGGCAGAAACCTCCAGTGGCAGAAACTTCCAGTGGCAGAAACTTGAAGTGGCCGAATTTTCTTATTTTCAATTAAAATTTTAACGTTGTCTTCGTTCCGATATCTCTGAAGATTATATTATATGATAACTTGACTGATTTTAATTGTTTTCTGTCAGCAAATGAGACAACAAGGTAAGACCCGATTCAGGGCTACGACGCGCTGAATTTAAAGCACGCATCTAAGAATTCGTGATAAAATATTTGCATAAAACGACAACAGTCGCTATTTTGTCTGACACAATAATGACTTGACGTTAACAACAAAAATGGAAAATGGACGTGGACAGGTCACATCAGCTACAGAACGGATAATAGATGGAGTGTAGCACTGATAGTTTGGACATCAATGGATGGCAAAAGAAATTGAGGAGGGTGACGAAAAAGGTCGAGAGATGAACTACAACAGTACTGGGGGGGGGGCAATGTGAACTGGTACATGACAGCAAGAGACCGATACCTTTGGAGGCAACATGCTAAAGCGTTCGTCCTGCAGTGGACTGATGATGGCGATGAAAGCGAATGAATTAGCAACAAACGAACAAATACATTTAAAAAACCCAGTATTTTGAAATGGTTTCGCTTGAATGAGTGATTGAATGAGTAGTTGAATGAATGATTGAATGAGCGATTAAATGAGTGGTTGAATGAGTTAGTGAATGAGTGAGTGAATGAGTGATTGAATGAGTTATTGAATGAGGTTTTTTTCTTCTTTCGTGTTAGTATTGTTTAATTTAAATTCTTATCAATGGCGCTACATCAAAGGGATATATGTTTATTTGTTTTTGGTAATTAATAACACACAATCTTTCTTATTATCAGTGACTTGTATAAAGTAAGCAAAGACGATGAGATATAAATATATTATCTCTTATAGAAGATTTGTTTTATTTCACAGATACCTAAATGGTGTGTGTGTGGTATGTGTGGGGTCTAGGGCCGGGTGGGGGGGTAGGATGTGATGATAGGTAAGCAGGAAACCTATCAACAAAACAAAACGCTCAACTAACAAATTAACAATCAACCAATTAACAAATAAACAATGAGTCAGTCAGTCAGTCAAACAACCAACCAACTAGTTAGTCAGTCAGTCAGTCAGTCAGTCAGTCAGTCAGTCAGTTAGTTAGCCAAACAAACGACCAGCCCAGCCAACCCGCCAGCCAAACAACCAGCCAACCCGCCAGCCAAACAACCAGCCAATCCAACAGCCAAACAACCAGCCAACAAACAACCAGCCAGCCAACGATCAACCAATCAACTAACTAGCCAGCCAGCCAGCCAGCCAGCCAATCAATAAACAAAGAAGCAAACAAACAAACAATCAGCCACCCAACCAATTAGTTAGACAGACAGACAGACAACAAACAAGCAAACAAACAACAATCACACAACCAATAAACAAAGAACCACGCCACCAACCAACCAGTCAGTCAGCCTGGCGGTTACAATCAATCAATCAATCAATCAATCAACCAATCAATCAACACTCAAAATTAACGCATTTTATTTCAGATTAAAAATAGAGAAAATAATATCAAGAATTATAATTTATTTCTAAATAAATATCTGAAGTCAATAATTGTAGAAGGATATATCAATTATATATATATATATATATATATATATATATATATATATATATATATATATATATATATATATATATATATATATATATATACACACACACACACACATGTATATGTGAATTTATTCACTACTCAGTGAGTTACCGTCTGTTGTAACGAGCGTCTCCTTCAGAGCCCGCCATCTTGGATCCTTAAACAGATCCCGGCCACAGATCTGTCGACATTTCTCCAACATCCGGGTCTTCCTCATGGCCACCATTTTGTTTACGCTACTGTTAGCTTTGATCAACAAAGCCGTCGGGAGCGTTTTCGTCAGTTTCGTTATCAGCCCCTGGTCACAGATTGAATCGCGAGGCGGCGCCACCGGTCCTTCGGCGTCCGATGAGCCGTCGTCACGTGACCAGTCGACGTCGACGTCGCCGCGGCGGTCGATCTGCGGCAACGTCAGCGACCTGTGTAGAGTGGAAACGAACTGATCCGGGTCGGACGAACCGGAACTGGCCACTTCCTCCAAGTCGCTGAGCTCGGCGCTGAGTTTGCGCACCAGGAACGGGCCGCGCATCTTGGCATCCGGTTCCGGTGATGACGTTATGTCGCCGTCGCGCGGTATCTCCGTCTTGAACGTCGAGCCTATATCCGGCAGGGCGAGTTTTGGTGGCGCCCTCTTGCGACCGCCCTGCTGTTCGGCAGTCAGCGACCTCGGTTGATCCCGCCGCGGCTTCACCGACCCCCCGCGGTCGGCCTCCGGTCGGTCGGTCACGTAACCTCGCTTCGGAGGATGTCCCGATTTGCCTTTCGTCCGGACGGTCGCCTTCCGGTGATTCCTGTGGGGTAGGTTCCACTCCAGAGGTTTAGCGAAAATGCCGCCGTACTCTACTTCAGCATCGTCATCCGAATCGTTCTCCCCGACCTTGACCTTCGTCCGCGTGTGCGTGTTCTTCGGCATCGTTTTGCAAGCCATATTTCCGTAGGTCGGTTCCGCTTCCGGTTGTCCGGCGAATTCTCTCCGCTTGGCGGTGAACCTCAGCCTACATTCCGGATCGAATATCTGACTGGCAAAGAAGTGCCTCTGGTTCCAATCCAGAACCTTCTGGCGTCGTTCCCTTTCCTTCTCAATGTAATCCAGTTTCCGGTCGAGGTCGCGATCCGCCCACGGATTGTTCATCAGGAGCACCGACGACAGGTGCGTCTTT
>JAODUP010000414.1:0-30000 GCA_025642065.1 Paralvinella palmiformis | reverse complement strand
TACAAAACCCCGAGGTTGTGTTTTCGAATCCTGTTCAACCTGTGTCTGTGGGATTTGATGACCTTTGACCGACGTCCACTAGCCATATGTCCTCTACTAATATCCACGTGTTCCATGCCAACTCTCGCCGTGTTACCCATATGTTCCTTTATCCACCGCCCACAGCCCCGCCCCCACACCAATCCAGATGTGTCTATGTAGTCACATCCACGTACACACAAACATATACCCGCGCGCGGACGCGCGGGTCCTTTCACCGGAAATGGAACAATTCGACTGACGTCAGCCTAACAAAATGGCGATCATAACAAAATCGTTCACGAATTCCGGAAACAGCCCCGGATACTTGACCTGGAGCCGGGGTAGGTCAACACGTCACGTGACTGTTCTATGCCAAAGGCGACGGACGCGACTCGATTCAAACACGATCACGTGACAATATTGGTCAGTCGTCTATTGAAAATCGCCGTTATGACAAAAAGACCCGCCCCGGACTAACACCTCTCTCCCTCTCCCCCCATTTCACACACACACACACACACACACACACACACTGAAGGGCTATGCCCGATTTCGTGGACATCAATGTTTCAGAAATAAGACAGCAAAGGCTGAAATAAATCGTCCTCTAATATGTTCGTCATCTGATATTTTCGTCATCTGATATTTTCGTCATCTGATATTTTCGTCATCTGATATTTTCGTCATCTGATATTTTCGTCATCTGATATTTTCGTCCTCTGAAATGTGATGTGTTCGTCACCTTTTGTCCTCTGAGATGTTGTTGTCGTTATGGTTGTTGATGATGTTGTTATTTTTACCAAAATCACCCCCACCATCACCACGCCTATTACTACTACTACTTCAGCTATTTCTATTATTATTATTATTATTATTATTACTATTATTTCTGCTACTACTAATACTACTCCTCTTATTATTATTATTATTATTATTATTGTTGTTGTTGTTGTTGTTGTTCTTATTTCCTCATCAATCACAACTGATTATACTAGCCGTGGTCGTTGTTTGTCAGCAAAACACTTCCCTCTATATCGTAACACTATACAGTCGTTAGAATAGTCCGACACCCCGCGTTATCGCCTTTACCGTCATACCCGGATATCCGGCTCACAGCGAGCCCGCCAAAATCTCCGCTAGATGGCGTGTTGGCGGAGTGCAGGTCGATAGCTATTCATGTTACTTGGAGTGTTAGCCATAAACGAATCTGTCTCCATAAAGGTTCGGTCCGACAGGGGGCGTGTTTATGGATTGGGGGTGGGACAACCAGGAGATATGTTGTTGTATCAGGCAGTGAGTGAGTGAGTGAGTGAGTGAGTGAGTGGGTGAGTGAGTGAGTGAGTGAGTGAGTGAGTGAGTGAGTGAGTGAGTGAGTGAGTGAGTGAGTGAGTGAGTGAGTGAGTGAGTGAGTGAGTGAGTGAGTGAGTGAGTGAGTGAGTGAGTGAGTGAGTGATGAGAGTGATTGAGATTAATGGCATCTCTAATCACACAGGGGAGCAGTACGGAAAGATGGAGCCGAAATATCCTGAGGGTGGTCACTGCCAGAGTGTTTTACGTCCTCAGGTTTTTTTTAAACGTCCCCCTTTATTTTTAATAATTAGGTGGAGACGGCAGCGCCATGTGACGTGGTCAGCCACCCACGATTTTGTGAGCCGAGAAGTTAATCCCTGGATAAGTTTCAACTTCTTGCTGGGATCGAACCTGTGACCATTGGCACCAAGTGTCAGGTGCTCAACCGCTAGGCCACCTGAGCTCACCACAAGAGTCTTAGGGACGCAGGCAGGGTTCCATTGGTCGTCAAATATTAATGATTTATTGTTTACGTGTGGCTTTGGATATGTTTGAATCAAACTGTTGATGACACAAAACTATTTTTAGATATCTTAAAGGTACGGCTACGAGATTTGGTCTGCTGAAATTAATTAAATGTCAAAATTATCTACATATCGCTAATTAAAAGCTTCACTGGAACTACAGTTTTATAACGACGATTGATGGTTTTACGGCCACGTTTGTGCACATGGTAGACTAAATGGGCCGAGCGACCTCCAAAGGTAATGAAGCGAAGTCAAAGACGAAACAACACTCAGATATGCCCACGCCGAGATTCGAACTCGGGTGGTAGTGATCTGTGGTCCAACCCGCTACCGCTAGACCACGGAAGTGGTCAACACACACACACACAGTCTTATAACTCGGTAAATTTGCAAAAGAATTATAAATATTTTAGCTAAATTTCCATGAACAAATCACAAATTATCTATCGAGAGATTTAGAGGTAGATTCCAAGAAGTGAAAGAATATGCTTGTTTTGTGTAAACATCGGTATTCGTATAATACAATATGAATATCATTTGATTTCCAGCTGTCCTGTGTACCAACACCTCAGATCCACTTTCCAGCAAGACATCCTTCGTTGATAACTGTTTTAATGCCTGTTTTGGTTATATAATGTCGTGCAATAACAAATATTTAAATACCAATCTGTCTAAATATGTTTACCACACTCTAGATGTTCATCACATGTTCAACAAGTTGTAATGTGAACTTTTCCACGTTTATGCACCTAGTATTTGTCGCGCGCCCAATTGAGCAAGTACCTCTTAAGTTCGCAATAAAATTGGGTACGAGAATTAATTGAAGATTTTACAGTAAATTAATTGACTATAAGTATCAATGGTCATAATGGACTGGAAAGATAATGAGGCCGATTGATGTTTTACGGCCACTTTTGTAAACTTAGTAGGCTAAATGGGCCGACCGACCTCCGGAGGTAATGAAGCGAAGTCAAAGTTGAAACACCTTTCAGATATGCCCGAACTCATTGGACTAAGACAGAAACGAGTCTCAGTTGACTTTTACAAGTCGTCGATGTACTCCCAGATGTTGGGAGGTTGTGTGTTCCACAAACATGGTGCTCCACGATGACAACATCTGTATCTATATGTTACACTTTTTACTTTGATGTGACAAATTTGAGGGAATCTTGAGATCTGAGACTTCGGTTTGGTCAATAAACTTGAACTCTATCACCATATATATATATATATATATATATATATATATATATATATATATATATATATATATATAGTCGATTGATTATTCAGGACTTCATAAATAATGTTATTCTTTTCGGAGATCTTTTTAATTTGGTTTGTCGAGCCGTGATAGTGCAGTTAGTTAGAGTGTAGGACTCGTAGCCGAAGGGTCGCGGGTTCCAGGCTCCGGGAGCTGCAATGCTCTCATCTGGCGACTAGTTCACCCCCTCATAAATTGAGTACCCGAGAGGACGCGATGGCTATGTGTTTGAGTAACGTTTTGAGCCTATAATGGCAGCACGCGTTGTATGCTCCCTTGTGAGTTGAGATGTGTGCTGAGTGGAAACAGGTCTGAGTCGGGGATAATAATACTGTAAAGCTCCTTAGAGCAGCTATCTAGCTGAATAGGGCGTTATATAAATGTCATATATTATTATTATTATTATTATTATTATTATTATTATTATTAAACAATAAAACAATGTCGATGTGAGAAATAAAGAATCACTACTTGTGTAAAATGTGTTTCAACCCACAATTGCATTTGATGTTGAATCAATGTGTTGTTGTTTGTTTGTATATGTGTGTTTGTTTGTTTGTATATGTGTGTTTGTTTGTTTGTTTGTTTGTTTGTTTGTTTGTTTGTTTGTTAACATTATTGTCAATCATAATGGTGAGACATAATTTCAATAATCGTTGTATATTGGATAATTAACCGAAAACATTAAACAAGAAGTAAGCATTATGATATTTATAAACATTCATTCCGAAGGAACCTTATGTTATTCCATACTTAGCAGTGTCAGCTAGCGTCGGTTAGCGTCAAGTGTCAGTTAGCGTCAAGTGTCGGTTAGTGTCTAGTGTCTAGTTAGCATCTAGTATTTTCCAGTTAAGTTTTTCTAGTTTTAGCAGTTTTAGTGTCAAGTGACAGGTAGTGTCTAGTTAGTATCTAGTATCAGTTAATGTCTAGTGTAAGTTAGTGTCAAGTGTCAGATGGTATCTAGTACCAGTTAGTGTCAAGTGTCAGATGGTATCTAGTACCAGTTAGTGTCAAGTGACAGTTAGTGTATAGTGTCAGTTAGTATATAGTATCAGTTAGTGTCAAGTATCAGTTACTGTCAGGTATTAGTTAGTGTCAAGTTTCAGTTAGTATCTAGTACCAGTTAGTGTCAAATGTCAGTTAGTGTCTAGTATCAGTTAGTTTCTAGTATCAGTTAATGAATAGTGTCAGTTAGTATCTAGTATCAGTTAATATCAAGTATCAGTTAATGCCAAGTTTCAGTTGGTACCCGTTAGTAGACGTACATACGTCACAGCACTTATAACCCGTACATACTGATGCATCAGTGAGTCTCCTGGATCAGACACTCAGTGGGATCTATCCTTCCCGGTTGTTTTCCAGCGCGCCCTGCTACCTGCCTTTTATCCACGAGGCCGTACAGTGGGGTCCCCTGGTGGTGATCCGTTGTCATACGTTTTGTGGGCGTACACGTTTTCTGTGAAGCATAAATCTGTGGGGCTTTGTCCAATTTCGCTTTTAATGTTCTAATCCGAAAATGGATTATCGTTTTTATAACGGGATCAACGGAATCTAAAAATTCTGCCTTCAAAGGAAACTTTTCCTTCCCTAACTCTTAATCTCTAAAATCAAATGTGATGATGAACCTTCCTGTTTAATAACGGGTTTGAGTATAGAATAGCAATTAGAGTATGTATTGATTGGTTTGTTTTGAATTATTTTGTTTTTGGTTATACTCTAGCTACTTCTACTACTACTACTACTACTACTACTGCTGTTGCTGCTACTGCTACTACTACTACTGCAACTACTGCTACTACTACTACTACTACTACTACTACTACTGCTACTACTGCTACTACTTCTACTAGTACTACTACTACTACTACTACTACTGCTACTACTGCTACCACTACTACTACTACTACTACTGCTACTGGTACTACTGCTACTACTGCTAATACTACTACTGCTGCTGCTGCTGCTACTACTACTGCAACTGTTACTACAACTGCTACTACTAATGGGCGGCATGGGGGGGGGGCGGCGGCATGGGGGGGCGGCAGTCATCTAATCATTTGTCTGACGGTACAATAACACACCCCCTATTATAATGACGCATCCGGGGAACGAAATCCGAACTCCTCCACACCATGTAAACACGTCGTCGGGATCAGATGATGCTCCAGACTTCTCGATGATGGGATCGGTAAGATCGTCCTACCAGCGTATGCTACAATGGCTATCTAAAATCTTGTTAAATAGATCGGTTTACGTGGAAATGATTTACTTCTGGGGATAGGCTAAAGAACCAGAAGGACCATTACAAGATGAAGATGATCCTGATTGTTTCGAAGAAAGCGGAATTATTGAAGAAAACGCGAAGTGAACCGGGAACACCGACTGGTGTCTATGTGAACTCTGTGTACCCCTGTCCCAGGTGACGTCAAAGGGCGACTTTTCCACTTCCCGCCTTCGAATCTGGCATCCAATGCAGCCGTAATGGCGGCCCTCCAGTAATTTGAATTGTTTCCCCATATGTATGATATCAGATATAGTTCGTTTACTTTATAAGCATGACGTATTTAAATGATATTATCGGAGGCTGAACTGTCTCTTTAATATCGCGAACTTTTAAGGTCGAGGGTGTGGTGTGGTGCTTATGTTGGCAGTCGCCTGTCGTGAACGTTCTATGTAAAGGGTGTCTTCCCTTTATCCCTGGTAATATTTAAACAGCCTGTAACACCATATCATTATGGTTATATTTATTAGAAAAGATAGTTCCACAAGTCCTGATAAAGTCCATCCTCCAAGGCTGACCCTGGAATATATATATATATATATATATATATATATATATATATTCTATGAGTCTTTGAATTCTTCTTTGAGTCTTTCCTTTTGATTTTTTTATATTTTATGATTTTATCAGCCATATCCTCCAGCGTGGAAAATTGTGTCAATAATATTGTCATAACGTGTACTTTAATCATAATGCATAAATTATATTGTATCATAACGTCATATGTAGAATTATTCCTTATCACAATTGGGGGGGGGGTGTTAATCCGGTTTAGCACAAAATCTGAATGGGGGTAGCTTTCGTTTACATTCGACCAAATGTTTGTTTACACAGACACACACACACACGCACACATATACACACATACATTTTGCTTATGTAAACATACATAACTTTCTTATTATGCTTCAACGTTATTGCGTGCATAAATATTCACCGTGACCTGATGTCATAGCGTGACCTGCAGATTACTTCGCCATAGAACCCATTTGTTATACGATTGCGCATGCGCACGACCGGCCTAGATAAAGAGTTGATCCGATTCCTTGCCAGTACTGAACCCTAGTTTGTAACGGCGATCGGCTGAATCCTCTTAACTTAACGCAGACGAGGTGAATTGTTCAGCATCAGTAATGGCCACACCAAGAAAATGTGGCTCTGGGGCGACCTCCTTTGAGAAATAAATTCCACAAACACAGGTACGAACCGGATTCGAGCCGGCAACCCGTTTTCTTTTTAAGAGCAGCGATATAACCATTGCGCCATCGGTATGCCCAGCTGACCTGGCACAGATGTGTTGCCTAGCTATCCAGTATAGGCGAGCTAAACGAGTACTCAGGTCAGAGGTCATGTAGTAATGAACGTATCATTTGTTCATCATATGTCCTGAACACACACCTGACCCATAAAGCCGAGGGGGCTGTTGGCTAAGGAAATGCGATGATCAGATAGAAACCTTTTGTTGATGGATGAAGTATATTATTATGACAAAATATGACAAAATCTAACCTGGGTTAGTTAATAGTAACTATACATTGTCTTTAATATATATATCTGGGTGCAAATATTATTATTTATTTATTTTTATCATTATTGTTATTGTTGGTTGTAAACTGCATTCCATTTCCCATATAAAAAAATAACAGATATGTAAAATGGACATCGGGTAACAAGGGTAAGACAGTACTTGGGCTACACTGTCTCCTCACATAGGAGTATACATGTCAATCTTGATTTATGTATATTTTTTAATGTATTTCATTGTTATTGCCATTGTGTCTGTGTATTTGTGCATTGCACTCTTGCTATGTGAAATCAATTCAATTCACGGTAATGTAGCAATGAGAGAATCTTTTGCGTATCATCTGTCCTGAGCACACACCTGGCCCATAAGGCCGAGGGGGCTGTTGGTTAAGGAAATGCGATGATCAGATCGAAAGCTTTTGTTGATGGATGAACCATCCCCAAAACACAGATAACGCTTGGGAGGGTTTCAGCGCGATACTTCAACCCTTCCTATATTGGAACGACCTCTGCAGGAACACTTAAAGAAGATATCGAGACAAAACTGGGTTAGGTTAGGATTCAGCGCTATCCGAGACATAACAACCATCATAACAACATAACAAACAACATAACAACAAAATAACAGCATAAAAACAACAACATAAAATTCCATTTTTGCATGGAACATGTTTATTTCGAGTAAAACCTGTTCATAAAAAATCGGACGCAATGAAAGTGTAACATTGCTACTCCCTATGTGTATAATGATTGGTGAACGCTTACATGCATGTCTCGACCGAGTAGGTGTTTATTTATGCGCACCTGCGTAAATGTGACTTGGTCGTTCAGCTCCGGCGCCGGATTCGAACCCGTAACCCCAAGGCTTGCAGCAGTGCGGCACTTTAACCACTGGCCCCGTCAAAGCGCCAATGCGTAAACGGCAGAGTGCGCGGGCGAGTACGTTTGACGGCGTGCACGTACAATAGCAGGCATTAACCCTTTAGTCGAATCACACCCAACACGGTTCGAATAGATGCTGAAACACCGTACAACAGTCGCACGTGGTTTATGACACTTTCAGAGTTGAACGTTTGATCAAATAGCACGATAGCACAGTTCGTGTTCTCATTCCGTTTGCAGAAAACACAACGATATATAAAGGCTTAAAATGTTTTTTGTCTAAACAAATATATTAAAATGTGTACAATGAAAGCACTGTTGTTAAAAAAAATTAAAGGTAAAATGTGTTATAAAAATATGCAGTGCTCTGTGCAAATATATATATATATATATATATATAAGAACAAAACATGCCCACACAGATTAAAGGCAAGACACACACACACATACACACACATCATCGGATAAATGCACATCATTTGATAATATGATTACACAACGGATTTAAGTAGATACAGCAAAAATTGCTCCTTCGAGTAGGGTCCATTTTGAACAACTTGTTTAAGCAATCGTATACGTTATATATTTAATATTTCTAGGAATGTAAACAAAAACCTGCACGTAGCTAGAAATAAAGCGAATTGAGATATTGACAAGCGTACCAAAACCGACCTGTGTCTAGCACGTTTGGTAAAACCTGTGTCTAGCATGTGTGCTAAAACCTGTGCGCCGAGATTAATACGATATCATACGGTGCCAGCAGACTGCAAACACTACCGTGAGCCTCACCCAGACTAGTTGACACCATTAAAAAATCCGTCCCGTTCGTAAATATTCTTAGAAGATGGTGAAACTTGTGCTACGTAGAAGCTACCAATCCTACAGAAATCATAAGTGACTCATCGTAAGTGGCTCACCTGCCATAATACCACCACCAGACAATGAATAAAATCATGGCGGACACGTACTCGAGCAGACGTGAAATCGTTCAACCGTGACTGATCGTTGTCGAGCAGACGATCGCTTTCGTCACGTGATGTACCAAAGGTCGGTCTCGTAACACGACTAAATAAACAGCATCCTAGCTTTGAGCTTGCCTTTAGTAAGGATTTTTTAAATATATTTTAAAATTATTTTTAAATGATTTATACGATAACAGAAACGGATATGTATTAGATCAGGTACCACTCGGTAACTCGAAATCATTTCGGATTTCAAATCCTTAAGGAAACATGTATGACGACACAATGCCTACTCTGTGGTAGGGTTGCAGCGGCAGTTTATGGCATCGTACCCAAATTGGTAGCAATCGGGAGAGGGGGAAGTGTTTGACCTATGACATGCCCCGAAATACCCAATTTTCAGCACCTTTAGTTGGCAAGTTATCCAACTGGAAAATTAGTAAGACTAACTTGGGAAAATGAACGCATGGAATCTGGGTTAAGTCTTAAAAATGATCTCTCTCTCTCTCATTCGCTCTATCTCTCTTGCGCACGCGTGAGTGCGCACGCAGGTCAATGCAATTAAAGTCGGGTTTAGTACGATAGGCAGTAGAAGCTAATTTTAGTATATATATGTATAAATTCAATGGCCTCGGGTTACGATTCCTATATAAAGCTGGAAGTAGAATGTTCATTGGTCATCTTATGTACAATTATCGCCCAAATGTTACCGAATCCAATGGCACTCCGACGCTAAATCTCGAAACCGCCACCGGAATCTGGATCTAACTCCGGCCGAAGCCGATCCGGGATCTAATTCCTTCCGGCCCGACTGCGCAGCGGCAGCGTCTCCGGATCGTACATCGGCCGTCGCGCCTTTTCGGGCGCGTCGTCGTCATCGTCGATGCCCGGATGCTGGTTCCGGTACCACGGGACGAAGAGCTTCCAGAGTTCCTGCGTCAGCATGCACGTGACGCTCTGGGAGACGTTCTTGGCGATGAGTCTCAGCAGGAAGACACCGTCCTGCTTCAGGTACTCATCGGCGAACTCGTCGGCGTGCTCGACGACCATATCCCGGTCGAAATGGGTCTTGGCCAGGTCCAGGTGCTTCTTGATGTAGTCCTCGCGGCTCTTGTGCCAGACCAGGATCCGGAACATCCACTGGAGGAACTCGACGCAGGACAGCGTCAGCAGCAGCACGAACCAGAACCACTGGAAGAGGTAGAGCTTCTCCGTGTACAGGTTGATCGGCAGGACGCACTGTACGGCGTAACGGTGTACGTTGCCCAGCCGGCGGATCTTCATGTCGCACATGGTGACCCGGGGGAAGGGCGTCTCGACCCATTCGCGGCCCTGGGCCAGTCTCTTCAGCACCTCGAAGCCGTAGAGGTTGAAGTCGAAGCCGAGGATGTAGTTGAGGACGAAGAGCTGGGCGAGCAGGTTGGCGATGTAGAGCAGCTTGTGGGCCAGGAAGAGCACGATGAGGTAATTGCCCCGACGGCGTCCTATCACGTCGCAGCAGGCTCGCGACAGAAGGCTTTTGATGCTGATCGTAATCTTCGATCGTCGATTATCCCGTTTGAACATCCTACGGGGAAAAAGGGAGAAGTGAGCCGAGAGATATGATTTGTTTGTTTGTTTGATTGAATAATACTTATTAATTGATGAATATCAGTCAGTCGAAACTAAATATATTGTTGAGTTAATTTGTCCGTTCGTCCATCCATCCATCCCTTCGTGCTAGCCAGTAGTTCAGACTTATTATCAATATTTAGGACACACACACACACACACACACGGATTTGTGAAGGTGTAGTTTCGTGCATATCTAGGTTTACATATGTTTACATTTGAAAGTATTTAGGTTTACATATGTGTACATGTATATACGCATATCCGGTAAAAGTTAGTTATAAACAAAACAGGGATATGGAATTAGTCGCTTGAAATGATTTGCTGATCCAGCCAAACTCCCATGGTAAATCAGCCCGGATATAACGAAACTTATACAACGAAAAATGGCTTAATCCGAAGTGATTTTACGGTTACACGAGCAAAAACATAATTATAAATTCGATGTATTTAATTAATTCGTTCTGTTTTCACTCGATTGGCCAATGATTATCATGTGATCGTCGCCATAATTGCAATCTTTAAGTAAATGCTGATTTTGAAAATGACAATCGTGCTTAATGGAACTGCAATTGGTACAAAAATACGACAACTACGAACTGCAAACTTTGGATTGCCGTAGAAACGTGTTTATATAAAGATGATATTATAGAGTGGCATCAACTACGTCATTATTGACACAAAGCTGCAGGCGCTCTTCAGGAAGTTGAAAAAATGTGGAATCTAAAATTCAAATTCCCAACTAGCGGGTGTTTCATTTAGATCACCGTCAACGTGTTTGAAAAACGATGATGTCTCGGCGAGAGCTCATGGAAGCGGATAACAACCGCTAAACACAGAAATGTTGACAAATGATGATTGATGTTTACAGCCCCTTTTGTGCACATGGTAGGCTAAATGGGCCGAGCGACCTCCAAATGTAATGAAGCGAAGGCAAAAATGAAACACCCTTCAGATATGCTTACGTCGAGATTCGAATGGGGGGCTGCTGATCGGTGAAACATCAAAATCGAGATGCTTCAAAGTTAATTTGCTATCTCTTATCAAAAGTCACGGATAACAACTTCACGATTCTATGGGTTGGCGCAGAAACATTGTCGTAAACTCACTGCCCCAAAACGGAAGTTGTCATGTTTTTAGAAGAAGAAAAAAAATTCCTTCTGTTTCTTCCAATCAGAGAACAGCAATGCATTCCCTCCGTGTCTACAAAACCATTGTTTTAATTTTCATAAATTATCGCCCGTACGTACTGGACAGTTTATATCAAATTAAAAAACTTGGATAACTCGAAATACCAAAGATTATGTTGTTATATCATAGACAGCTCTATGACATGACAATCTGATAAACTGACAAAAATATATTTTCTTAAAAATAAATAATGTCACAGGCTAAATTATAGTCTCTATAATCTGAAGGTCAATAGCGGGATTAAAATAAACTTGGCTAACAAAGTGCTGCCACCTACTGAAGTTGAATGTATTGAAAATACGTGTGTTGTTTTTCTCTATTTTGGCCGTTTCTGGTTAATTTCTTAAGATCACCGAAAATTGGATTCATTCACTCCTTTCCTAGATAAATATTGCTAGTTAATAATAATTAAATAATATTGAAAAAGATCTAGGCATTATACCAAATAGTGCAACGGTAATACACCAAAATACCCTATTTTCACCCACGTAGACCATACATACATACATACATACATACATACATACATACATACATACACACACACACACACACAATATATATATATATATATATATATATATATATATGGGTTATGAAACACACTCACACGCACATATACCCGCACACCCAAACATACAACCTTTAACCCCTTGACCTCTGACCCAGCCGACTGACCTGTGTAGATGGTAAGACATATTCTCCAATATTGCAGTATATTGGTCGTACTTCTGACTGTTCTGCAAGACGACGGCGTTACCCATCACCAGATTGACGTCGATGCCGACCCGCTTGTTCAGTCCGACCCAGAGCATCCGGGGCAGGTAGAAGAACAGCGCCTGGACCATCAGGATCAGCGGGATCCACTGGTAGTAGGTGATCATGTAGCGTTTGTCGTGCTCGTGCTCCTTCGGGATGTTCTCGTCCCACGGGAGGTAGTAGGTGTTCCGCACCCAGCAGTAGCTGTTCGTGTAGTGCTCGTGGTTGCCGGTGAAGTGCGCCGGGATCCAGCACGTGATCGGGTCGCCGACCAGCTGCTTGGTGCCGATCAGGATCGAGGACACGATCAGGATGCTGACCGTGATCCGGTACGATAGCCGGTCCGAAGAGTCGTCGTCGGGCACGACGCCCGACGACATCGTCTGGAAGATCTTGTAGGCGATGCCGACCACCATGGCGACGTCTGGCGGGAGGTCGAAAAATTAAAAAAGAGGGGGGGTTGGACCTGTTACGGGAGAGACGTAAAGGGTAAAGGTTAGCCGGAAGTGAATGAATACACAACGAATGAAGATGTCTTACATATTATTTTGTATATATGGTAGCCTAAATGGGTTAAAGCCAGTGAGATGTATTGGAAGATGAAACATCCTCCACGCATAACTAGGTCAGCATCTGAATCCGAAAACACCACCATGATGCAAAATGAGTATGAGTGAGTGGGTGAGTAAGTTCTTGCTTTGATTCATCTCCGTATTGGTCTCAGCCTTTTACTGACGGATGAAACATCTTGCAGATACCGGTGATGCAGAGATTTGACCCTGCCACCCCGGGGGTCCGCGGCGCACTACGCCAGCAAGCGCACAACGGAACGACCAGTATGAGTGACGTCATCATTTAGCCTCGGGGATGTCTACACCTGGGACACACAACAGGGGGATGACACTCTACGGAAACATCCCTCTAAACACAGGCACGATAATGATTTGTGATATTTGAACTGGTAAGAGATATTTCATATATGCATTCGGATACCTTTCAAAGTACTACGAGATAGATAGATAGATAGATAGAGAGAGAGAGAGACATCATAGAGTCATAAAATGGTTTGGTTTCCTTCATAAACTTGGCGATCTGCCAGAAGAGTGGACCTCAATCTGCAACTTTCCATCCCCAGACATGTACTTAGATGGTGTACAACCTTATGTTATGTTGCGGTTTGTTTGTCTATATATATATATATATATATATATATATGTGCGCGTGTGTGTGTGTGCGTGTGTGTGTGCGCGTGTGCGTGTGTGCGTGCGTTCATGTGTGGGCCCGTGTTAAAAGCCACCAAAAATAAAGTTTTATTTATGAAATGGTGTAAAGTGACCTATTTCCTATTATTTATTTAGAAGATAATATCTTTATGGATAGGAAATGATTCCCAAACAGAGTGAATACTATTTTCCGTGTAAACAGTCTTTTTGATAGAAATATAATAATAATAATAATAATAATGAAAACAGCTGCGAGTAAAAACAAAAAACATCTACAGAATTAACCATAACGAGGTTGGCGGAGTGATATATTCAAAACAGGTTGTAATTCGGTGGTTATAGGCAGGGTATGCTAACAGTAGAGTGGAGTTGTTTAGACTCGGTACTGGCCATATCTAGAACATATATGGCCGAAAGATGACTCCGCAGGGAAACGTATCTCGTATACACAGACGTAAGTCGGATTTGAACCCATAGTCTGAAGATTTGTGTTTCATGTTTTACGGCCACTCTTCTACACAAAGGTAGGCTAAATGAACCGAGCGACCCCCAACGGTCGTGAGGCGAAGTGAAAGATGAAACATCCCTCAGACACGTTCAAGGCGAAATTTGAACTCGGGTGGTTTAGATCTGTGACCAACCGCTCTACCAGTTAAACCACGGAGGCGCTCGAAGCACGTTGTAAGTACATCAATACAATTACCATACACTTATAGTCGCTATTATGAACCTTTGGCAAGGTTCTGAATGTCTCAGATGTGAAATCTGATGTCATTTTTTTTTATAAACATTGCGATCAGCAGTAGTCCCGACCACTTGTTGCACAGCTAAATAATAATAATAATAATAATAATGTATATTTAATATAGCGCCCATTCAAAGGCGCTGTACAAATAATATGTAATATAATAATACCCCAAATAATATGTCTCTTCATGGTGCTGTCCGCGAATTTCAGGCCCATGAATCAAACATGTTGTTATAACCTATACCGCGTTATATCGGTAAGGAGTATAGGGGTCTGCACTGTATTAAATGAGCTGAAATAGTTTATAAATGAGTGAGTGAGTGAGTGACGAAACAGAAAATACGAATGTTGAATGAGGGAAAATTATTTCTCAGAAGTGTCTTTACGAACTGAGACGTCGAATATTTCATCAGTTCCTATTTCGTTTCACGTGTTTGTACGAGCGTTCGTGCGCGTATGCACGCGCGCTCTTACTTAGCATGCGTCAACAAGGATCCGCACCCGCGCCGTTAACATTCTTCGTTCCGATAATAAACATTTGTTTTCACACCTTTGTCTGTGTGTGTGTGTGTGTGTGTGCGCGCGCGCCTGTATGTTGTTTAAACAGCGAAAAGTTTGCTCACGGGCTTAAAGCGACGAAGGCGAAAGCTCTCGGCTCCGAAACGTAAGCACAAAGACGGACTGAACGCGAAAAACAAAGCCTTTATTTAGACCGGACGTCAAGCCGAGTTGGCCGAGAAGCCGTCATACCCAGGCTTGAGAATAGATCTATGAAAGCATTTGACACAGTATGGCGGTCAACAAAGGTGAACAAGAAAACAATAAACGGCGGCCGAAACACGTGAATATTCAGTCAGCACGATTAAACCTGATGACTTACTATCTGATATAATTATTACAGTTCACTAATTAGCCTTAGACGTCCCTGATGAGCCATAAAATTGTCGTTTTCGTTGATTATCAACACGTTTCGTTGTACCTGTGTTTCGTGTTTAAATACCCCAAAAATACTGTCAGCGTGTCTAGTAAACACAGCACCAGAAGAAAACGTATACTGCGTATATATAATTCAACAATTTATAGGTATATATATATATATATATATTGTGTTTGAGAAGAGCTGTGAAAATGTGTTACAAATCATTGTGCACTTACTGCGAATGAAGAAATTACTGGCCTTATTTGACCTACGATGACCTTCTTTGTTTTGGTCACCGATTCATCCAACGTACAATATCCCGAAACGAAATATGTCCCGATTCGATCACCAATAGAGAGTGACTTTATTCCGACCCGAAATCTTCTCAAAATGTCGCGTAACCGTTTCCAACTGCAGGTTGACCAGAACTAGAATTCCTCGAATCGCATGACGCGTTTCTATCCAGTAAGAAGCGTAGGTGTGCACCAAACATCCGGGAATATTACTATAGTGGCTGAGCGTCTAATGCCCAAGGCGCCTTACGCCAAACTATGGCCGTGAGAGAGGAGTCGTTCGTCTGGCCCCGATGCAGTTAAAGGCTAGGCTAACAATGGAGGTTGGTTGTACACATGAACACAAACGCCATCTCTATGTCAGCTCAGTAGATGACGTGCGTGTGTGTGTGTGTGTGTGTGTGTGTGTGTATATGTGTGTTTCTCTCCCCCCCCCCCTTTCTCTCTCTCTCTCTCTCTCTATCTCTGTGTGTGTGTGTATTTAGTGCGCGTTGAAGTCTCCCCCAGAGTAAGACCCCTTTACGCCGAACTGGCTGACGTTTGATTTAGTCGTTCTTCACGCTTGACCAACTCCAGAGGCCGAGAGCTCCGCCACACGTTGATGATGGCCCGTCGTCTCCTGGTAGCCTCTAAATGGTCGAGTATTGTTCGCTTTAGATTTTATTCAGAAATGAAGCACTTTTTGAATTTGGTTCAGATGTGAGCAACCCGTCAAAGGCCCCATGTATATATATATATGTGTGTGTGTGTATGTGTGTTGTCGATGTCTGCCGGTGAAGGTTATTGGGTGTATTTCACTGTGATTTATGATAACCATGACTACAGATCTAACTGATATTCGCGCATGTCGCTGTTCCCCTAAAATTTTCGATGTTCCTGACACCATGAATTTGAGAGGAGGGGGGGGGGTGCTACATGCTAGACGGAAGAGTGGTTCGGGAATTGCATCAAAATATATCCCAGTTTATTCCCCTTTCTGGTGGAGATAGTTGTTGTTGCACCTTTGTGCACAAGGTAGGCTAAACGTACCGAGCGATGGCCAAAGGTAATGAGGCGAAATGAAAGATGAAACACTCTGCGGACAGAACCACGCCGAGATTCCAATTGCTTAGCCTCAGCGTCAGTCCGTGTTTCGTCCGATCACCTTGTTTCCCCGGGTATATGTCACTCACTCACTCACTCACTCACTCACTCACTCACTCACTCACTCACTCACTCACTCACTCACCACTCACTCACTCACTCACTCACTCACTCACTCACTCAAACAACCCACCCATCCACCCACCCACCCACCCACTCACATTTTGAAGTAAATCAGCTGTTTCCCTACCCAACTGGTTACATGTTCTACATTGTTCTTTCCTATATTACATGGGCGCGGTCTAGCGGTAGCGTGTTCGACCACAGATCACTACCGCCCGTGTTCGAATCTCGGGGTGGGCTTATCTGACGGGTGTTTAATCTTTGATCTCGTTTCAATACCTTTGGAGGTCGCTCGGCCCATTTAGCATACCATGTGCACAAACGTGGCCGTACAACACCAATTATCATCATCATCATCTTTCCTGTATTACAGGTATAGGCACTGACCGCTAGCCTCAAACACACACACACACACACACACACACACAAACACACACACACATATTTGGCAACTTGGTTCCTTCTTAAATTAGCCTTGAGAGCAAAATAGCCATCAAACTGTAACACAAAAACGCTTAGAATGTTTTGATTGGTCGTGATGCAGAACACAACAAGGCCAGCAACAAACTGACCTCGCGCTCGCCACCTAGTGAGAGACACATAAATTACAGGTGTGATAGAAAGTACCAACACACACACAGAGAGAGAGAGAGAGAAAGAGAGAGAGAGAGAGAGAGAGAGTGTTGACTTCAGACTCGTCAGAATATTTCTGAGATAGGAATTTGAAGCCAGAAAAACCTAACAACATTCAAGCTAAAGATAAACACAGGCTCCGAAACCGCGCCTCAAATCAGCGAGTTAACAAAATGATGACAACAACAGAAGCTGCTGGGAAACTGGATGTTTGATATTTTTATTTTGGTCGAGACACTAATATCTCGGAGATTTTGACTTCATTCGTAATGTATTTTATTTTATAACGACATACATAATTAACAAACCAAAAACACCAACTAAACGAACACAGTAAATGACTCCGTGTACGATGTTTATATTACGGTATCTCTGTTGCTCATCATAAATGATACTCATTTACATACCATATATATTTACACACACACACACACACACACACTAAAGTTTAAACGGTTTAGTGTTTAGCTAAAGATCTGAAGGAGGGATAATCGCCCCCTTCCCCCCCACGAGTTATCACCCCAAGAATTGCTTAGTCGGAAAACGTTATGATCAATTGACTCTCGTTATTTCTGACATTGCTTTGGTCATACATTTAAATTATCCTCTTGTGGATTACTTTAGAAATTTGTTTTTTTCTTTAATTTTCTGTCTTTCTAATTATAAAGGTAATTAAATTATACCTGTAATTAAATACATTTTTACCCAGTTTGGAGTTATAATTGTTGTTTGAATGAAAGTATAACACCTGTGCCAGCGCCTTAAATATTTTTATAACACACGCACGCATACACACACACAGATACACACGCACGCACGCATGCAGACACACACATTTTATTATATAAACACATAAAACACACCAAAAAAAAACAAATATGATATAATACAGAGGTTTGATGATCTAATTTTCATTTACACAATAACAACAGATCTAATTAATACAAGAGTTTGACCACATATCGACAAGTCATTATCTTCTCGGGTCATGTAGTGCATGTAATACATTAACTGACGAGATCAAAGGATCCTTCCTATTACAAAGATTTCGTTTTAAATTTTTAAGTAGAATGATCTGTTCTGATTATTTTAGCATTTTTCTGTTTGTTTTACACACGTATGTTACATCCAGGAAATAAACTGGTGAAGTGTAAGTGTGTATCATGATGGTGATGATTGATGTTTTACGGCCACTTTTGGGTACATGGTAGGCTAAATGGGCCGAGCGACCTCCAAAGGTGATGAAGCGAAGTCAAGGATGAAACAGCCTTCAGATATGTCCACGCCGATATTCGAACACGGGTGGTAGTGATCTGTGATCCAACGCGCTACCGCTAGACCACGGGGGCGCCCTATGTATGATATGGTAGCTAGATGGATAAATGGAGCGGATCTACTGAATAGTCAACCTAATCCCATGTTAAACTCGTCCATCTAATCCCATGTTAAACTCGTCCATCTAATCCCATGTTAAACTCGTCCATCTAATCCCATGTTAAACCTGTCCATCTAATACCATGTTAAACTCGTCCAATTAATCCCCTGTTAAATTTGTCCATCTAATCCCATGTTAAACTCGTCCATTTAATCCCATGTTAAACTCGTTCATTTAATCCCATGTTAAACTCGTCCATTTAATCCCATGTTAAACCTGTCCATCTAATCCCATGTTAAACTTGTCCATCTAATCCCGTGTTAAACCTGTCCATCTAATCCCATGTTAAACTGGCCCATTTAATCCCATGTTAAACGTAGCCATCTAATCCCATGCTAAAATTGGCTATCTAATCCCATGTTAAATTTGTCCATCTAATCCCATGTTAAATTTAAAACCTCTACCCCACAAGTCAATCAGAAAACCAATGCAACGCCCTTACGTAGGCTAGGTCGGCTAGTAAACAATTCTGAATGATGCTAGTTATATCTGTTTCCGTGGAAACTTCAGAAGTTGGCACGAAACCTTTCCGGCGACGAGGGAAGCCTCCGTGTCCTCGAAAAAATGCCTCCATGGTCCAGGTCACTTTAGCTGTAAATATTGATTATATGACCTCATACTGTCTGACTAATCCTGGTTTAAACAAATATGGGATAATTACTAAATTCTCCAATTTCGCATCAACTTGCTGGGCTTAAGGTATTCGTTACTTACATACAGATGGCGCTGTGGTAGAACAAGGAAAGGCGAGTGTTCTATCGGTAAGAACCGGTTTGAAAAATACGACAAAGGAACAGGAAATGGCTTGTGACAGCGAATCGTCTTCTAACAGAAGATGAACACGTTATCTATATTTAAATAGAGTGTGAAATTGCATATCGTTTCTAAACATTCCGGGAGCGTCTCTGTGGTCTAGTTGGTAGCGCGCTGGACCACAGATTACTACTACCCGGGTTCGAATATCGGCGCGGTCATATCTGAAGGGTGTTTCATCTTTGACTTCGCTCGACCTATTTAGCCTACCTTGTGCACAAAAGTGGCCGTAACACAGCAATCATCATCATAATCATCATCATCATCTCTTAACATTCCAGTTACCGCCATTACTAACGTGAAGCCAGATAAACAAAGCTAGAATTTACTTCACGTTTATAGAATTATAAATAATTTAATTATTAGGAATTGGTTATTAACGAACCATGATTTATGAAAGGCACAATATAGATATATGTATGTATATATATATATATATATATATATATATATATATATATATATAATTAAAATAGAGTAGTCAGCCATAAAATAAAATCATAATGTTCAGTCATCATAACGTACCCATATATT
Source organism: Paralvinella palmiformis (assembly GCA_025642065.1). Taxonomy (NCBI): domain Eukaryota; kingdom Metazoa; phylum Annelida; class Polychaeta; order Terebellida; family Alvinellidae; genus Paralvinella; species Paralvinella palmiformis. Next base: position 9,884 of record JAODUP010000414.1, on the reverse strand, counting down.
ACCAAAACACGCTTGTTTTATTTACAGCTCAATTAAACTTGTCTTCGTAGAGTAATATCATAAGAATGCATACAATATGAGCTCATAATACTGAAAGATGTATCAATAAGTACAATTGCAAAAATGGCGTATTCTAATGTAAAATAGCAATATATTGTAATATATATATATATATATATATATATATATTATATGCAAAGAATTTAAAGAATTTGGTTTCAGAGTGATTGAATTTGACTATTATCTAACTAACACAGTGATGAGTTTAAAATGCAAAAAAAAACTTGTTTTTCAAGTCATCTAAGGTCACATTTGTTTACTATTAAGGGATGGAAGAAGTAGTTAATTAAAGATCATAAATTGTACTATGTTTTAAACGTGAACTATTATAATGTTGAAAAAAGGAGAACATTAGAAGCACAATGCCAATTTAAATAAGAAAAAAATTATATCCTTATAGTAGTTGCTGTGTATAAATGTTGCAACCGCTAGTCTCGAGAAAACGCACCACACACACACACACACACACACACACACACACACACACACACACACACACACACACACACACACACACACACACACACACACACCTAGCTAGATAGCTGCTCTAGTGCGTTTTACAGTATTATTACTACACCTAGACTCAGACCTGCTTCAATCCAGTACATATCTCAACTCACAAGGGAGCATACAACACCTGTTGCCATTCTGACCTCAAAGTGTTACTCAAACACATAGCCATCACGTCCAGTCAGATTCTCATTTTTATGGACGAGTGAATCAGTCGTAACATGACAGCATTGCAGCTCCGGAGTCTCGAACCCGCGGCCCTTCCGTTATGAGTCCTACGCTCTAAATCAATGCGCCACCACGGCTCGACAAATTGAAGGTAAATTGATTCGTAAATTAAAATATCAAATTACCTCATCAAATGATCAGTGTGTTGTGATGTTATTTTGTATATTGTACGAAATTATTACCATATATTATTGTTTTATACAAATCAACAAGGATACTAGAGTAAACAGTATAGAATGAAACAATTGCCAAGACCATTATAAAACGTGCGTTCTATTTATTAGCTTAATACTAGAAAAGGAAACGTTAATTGTTACATTAATAAACAACACACGATGACACAGATAATGATGGAATGTGAAGAAAAAAATACGATTAACAAACATTCTAAACTGGAAGAGTTTACACTTTAAAGATGCTCTAGCTATTTGTGTGATGGATGTTTCAGCAGTATTATACAGAGGCTAATGTCTCGGTGATCACCCGATTAGATGTATTTACAGTAGATACGTTGATAAGCCAAGTTAGTATTAAGTTAGTGAGTCTGTGAGTAGTTTATTTAGCCTAGAGGGTGGTCACTCATGGGAGGACTACCGAATACTTGTCAAAATATTAGACAAAAACTACTCCCTGTCCAATATCCCCTTCCCGCAGTAGACAAAGCGAAATATATCATACGACGATCAACCATCATCCCCAAGACCACTTACCTCGTCCTCAAGAGACAACCAGACGTCCTGCAGTAAATCCTGCATGGAATTAACAAACCCCCTATAAGAGGCCGTGCCCTACAGCGACGGCGTGGGGTATCAATTTCCCTTAACTAGACAAGATAAGACTCGTGGGACATCTTCCCGAGGGGCAACTTCCCAGGTTCACATCCCACAAATACAGAATAAAGTCGGATTCGAAACAAAGACCGAATATTTGAAGGACAATACTCTACCAACTGCGTTATGTGTTAGAGTATTGACGAGCAGCATTAATGGAGTTCCCCCCGAAGTATTAAAAATGTTATTCTGGACAATGGACATCAGTAAGCATGAATACCAATTGGGCACTCAAAGGAACATGCCCAAAAATTTAATATTTCTTCTGGACCTATAGACTAGAAAAGGTACGAATGGCAGGTCTGTGGAGATTTAAAAATGATCAGCTTCTTAGAAGGACACCAAGGAGGGTATGCAAAACAGGATTTTTTTCTCTGTCTGTGGAACAGTCGTGCTACATCTCAAAGCTACCGCAAAAGACATTGACTTCAAAAGGGATCACTTTATTTCAGGCACCCAGAATGTGACGTACCAGCCCTTTCAAAATATTTCTGTACTTGTTCCAAGGTTAATATGATTTGACAACTTATTCCCCAGTTAACATATTGTTAAATATATGGTAGAACACCGATCCAGGTAGCCGTAAAGGTTGTGTAGTTTAACAGTAAAGTCTGTATTCAGTACTATTTACCTGTGGTTCAAAGGGAAGCTTTCAGGCGTTCTATATGAACTATTTAGGCATTGCAGGCTTCTAATATCAACCACAATCCGAATTTTGTATGCATTTATAATGTAATAATATACAAATTTTGTATAGTACCCCGTATAACCTGTGAGAAGATTACTCAAAGGGGCTCCACAATGTGAAGATATGGCAGATTGACATGTTTGCATAAATGCATTTTTCAAATATACACACAGCTAAATATATATTGTATTCAGATAGATGAGTTTTGGCACACGTAAGAGTGATTACCTCTCAGATCTCAGAGTCCTTTTTGGCTGATACGCTACAAGAAGTCCCTTCAAGTACCGAGGGGAAGTTGGTCCCATGAAGTGTCTTGTACACATACATCAGGATCTTCTACTGTGACTTGTATATAACTGGAGGCCAATCCAGGTAGTTCAAGATCAGTGTTACGTCGTCAGGTTAATGAGTATGGGTGACCGATCGCGCAGTTGAATTCCATGCTCTTTGTAGACGTATAATCAGTGTGCTTCCCCGACATATGAGAGAGCATCGCCGTAATCCAGGCATGATATTATCAGGCCACATGTCAGTATTTTGCAAGCATCCCTTATGATATACCACCTGATAGGATGAATATTAAGAATTTGGTAATAACAAGCTTTCGATATTTGCAGTCACTTGCCTCTCCATGGCCAGGGAAGTATCGAAGTATACTCCTATATTTTTCACTGACTCTACTACGCAGACAGTTCCTCAGTTATCACCACCTGGTGATTTTGATGTGAAGATAATGAGCTCTGTCTTTTCCTGTTTCAACACAATCACATTTGTACTCATCCCGATACTGATGTCAGTCAAACAAACTTCTAGTTTATTTGAGCCATCTAACCAAGTTTCTTTGAAATAAGCGTAGGTATCGTCTGCATAACAACGATAGAACTAATTATGTCGGCTCCATATTTCACCGATTGGCTTTGATTACAAACAGTACTTACATGATCCCAGTACCGACCTTTGTGGTACCTCAAAATTCAGGCACTTGTCGTTTTTAATGCTTATTGCTACATCAACGAACCGAGATGTGTCACTGAAATAGAACGGGATCAAGCAGAAGGTACCTTTGATCAATCCAATCAAATCACATCAAAAGCAGCAGACAAACCAAACAATATAAGTACTGCCATATACTTCTTGTTAGCTAATGCTTCGATATTGTGATTTTGGATCTTCAGCAGTGGGGTCTCAGTAGACTGACCTTTACGGTAAGCGGATTGAAGATTATACTGTGATCTGCGAATTCTCAAGTGAGCCTCTAGACGTCTAGCAACCACTTTCTCAGGGACCTTAAACAAAAAGGTAAGACCTTGATCAGTAGTGTTTCAAAACCTCTCTATCCAGATTTGGTTTCTTTAACTGGGTTCTAACATTGGCCTTTCTGGAACAAAGAGGAACTTGAAACTATACTTATGACATTTGTATGATTGCAGTAATAAAGGAAGGTATGCATTGCAGCACGTGTTTCAACAAAGTGGTGAGTTGTGGGCCAAGTTCAGGAAACCTTGATGGAGATTTCCGGATGATATCATATACTTCGTCCTATATGGAAGGTGCAAATTGTGTCAGAGGATGACCTTCAACAATGCCAATCATGGGGGGGGGGGGTGATTTATGGCTGTCAATGGTGTGCCCTAATTGTTGCTGTCTTTTTCGTGAAGCGTTCTCTAAATTCGTTGGTCAGTTCCTCATCAGATGAGCAGTTTGTGAGAATGATCTCTAATTTCTCTCACATACGATTGTTTATGAACTGCATGGCTATTCCCATCTTTGATTTGGTGAATTATTCTCAAACCTCACAACACCTTTCCTTGTATGGCTTCTGATGGAGAGTCAGTTTTGATCTTCGCCACAGTTTTAGGCTTTCCGACGTTCTTCGTTGTGTTCCGAGTTGCCTCTGTATTCGTCCATAGTCTAAGCCTAACAGCAATGTAAGCATCCCATCAGAAAACGACAGATTCTCTCGTTTAATACGCCGTAAGTCATCACTATAATAAGCTCACCGTTTTAATAATAACGAATGTATTGTAGGTGGTTGTCTATCCTTATGTTGATTCGGTTAACATTTATTTCCTTCCTAAATTCAAACGAATTAAAACATTACCTGGACGTCTCCCGAGATTTTTCTCCCCCCCCCCCCCCAATGTTAGACGTTTTATGGTATCACCACACACAATCCTATTTTCTGACAGATACGGTGAAGTGGGAAATTTCAATATAAACCGATACATTACCAGCTGCTAATAACAAAATACGTTTAGTATCAATTTTTCAACAAATTGTCACACATTTTATAGAAACGTTCCACAGTCAGGTTTTGATACTGATATATTATCAGCATAAGATAATTATGGATAATGAACCCACGTGAATGCTCATCTTATACATCCATCCTTAAAATTATCTCAACGATTCCCTGAATCCCTAAGAAAAGATGTGACTTAACGTGTCACTCATCCCTAATTCCGTCCAATTCATCACATCGAAGCAACCTGACTTCACTTGATACTTTTTATTTAATTAATTAACAAATCACATTACAAAACAATCAACAACAATACAAGGTATTTAAGTCAATGATTTAAATCAAATGATATAAATCAAACAATTCTAGTCTTAAAACCTTTATTTATTTTATTAATATTAATGAAGAGCGTGTGTCTTATCTGTGTCATTTATTCAGGAAAACGACATGAAAGGTTCCGTAAAGGTAAAACATTGAAGTTATAATATTGCTTAAACCCGCCTTTTATTATCATTTTCGTATCGTGGAAGAATAATTATATCCACAGATAGTAAATGAAGATGAGACTTCGCCCATAATTATTTATTTGTTTTTATTACACCTGTTCCGATTTCGGATAAATTTATTCTCCTTTACCTGTTGTTTATTCTTATGTGGGTCGCTTATTGGCTAATCTAGATGTCAACTTTGTTTCTTTTGGTATCCCATTATTGTATTATTTAAATTTGACAGACTTCAATTTGATGATCGATCGAATAAGGAAGATGACAAACAAGAGGCAGATGATGATGGGGATGGTTATCTTAATGCCATTACATGTCAGTTTGTGTTGTCTATTTTAATATCATTTTTGATTACAAACAAGAGAGATAAGACAATGTCCTTTAGTCACGTAAGCGGAAGTCATTATGATAGCATCATTTCAAAATTACACTCAATTATACTTAATCATCTATTGTAAAGGAGAATGACTATGAGGTTTAAGTGGTTTCCATTTTAAAATTCTTGGTTCAGGTTAAGACAGTCTACATCGATTTTAGATTATTTAAAGCTGACATATCGTCCGTCTCAGGTGTTAGTGTATAATGGTTACTGATTTGAAGCCAGTTACATCAACTAACTGATGCCATCACCGCCCCATATCAATTATAAATAGAAAAAAAACATTTATTTATATCTCAGAATGATCGTATTTTGTTGGAAACAAAACCAATCGTCAAATGGATTTTATTCGTTTTCAGCCTAAAAATAGAATTTAGAAATCAAAGAACGAGAGATGAGCAACACATTAATGTCCTTAGCTGATTCGATGGAAGAAGATTAGATGTCCAAAGCGCGCCATCTTCCTAACCACATGAGATCGACTGAAAGCCAAAAACAACAGAGATTAATTATCTTGTACTTTCATCACTATAGTTAATAGATGACAAGAAATTTTTTAAACTTATTGTTGCTTCCAAGAAGAAATTAGATAATAACTTGTAAATGTTATAACACTGAAACTTGATTTGCACACAAACAAAATGACTGTCAATTTGGTGACTGCAATTTGTGCCATTTGGTTGTGACTGATGACGAGAGAAAACCCAGTAAAGGCAAGAGTTGATACACAAGGATATATTTGTATGAAACAAAAGCTCGTAGATTACCCTAGATAAGGATATAATGGAAACTACCTCTCATATTGTGACCCCTTGGGAGAGGAGTATATGTGAGAGATTGTGTCGACTATATGTTGAGTGTACAGTATTTATAATTAATTGGACCCAGAAGGTTTCTGCGGATTACTTGATCGGACGCTGAACAAAGAACTTCTGATACCATCTGACGACGAGAGTTTATTTGGTAAATAATTGTTAAAATAATGTTTTTTTTAATGTATTCATTTTGTTCTATGCATCGATGTATCTATGTTAATATATATGTTTGTTTGGAAATCTCTTTCTCTCTAGCTCTCTCTCACACACACACACACACACACACACACACACACACACACACACACACACACACACCCTATTTTCTCTCTATCTGTCTCTCTCTCTCTCTCTCTCTCTCTCTCTCTATCTGTCTATCTGTCCCCCTCTCTCTCTCTATCTGTCTATCTGTCCCCCTCTCTCTGTCTGTCTGTCTGTCTGTCTGTCTGTCTGTCTGTCTGTCTGTCTGTCTGTCTGTCTGTCTGTCTGTCTGTCTGTCTGTCTCTCTCTCTCTCTCTCTCTCTCTCTATATATATATATATATATATATATATATATATATATATATATATGTACAAAGTTCTGGATCATTTTGGTTCCGGTATACAGGTACCCCCACATGTAAGTGTCAACGTTGTAAAGACGGTAAATTGATTTACGGATTGAGGACTTATAGTAACTGAGACAATTTTGAAACATTTGACGGAATGTCGATTTTATGTCTTTGATATGTCTGACCGTTTGATAGCAGAATTTTAATTTTTAATTTTTCTGTTGATTGGTTTGGGTTTTATTTCATTTGGCTGTAATATGAATGATGTCTGTATTCCGGAGGAAGCCCTCTGATCACGCCAGCTGCCTACAGCACGCCATCCTTTACATCATCGGGATCTGAGAGCATCGAGAGCGGCTGTGAATTTGCTCTTGACAGAAATCTCGACACGGAATGGAGACTGATTCTGCTGTGGACTGGATTGAAATTAACTTCCGGAACCAAGAATTGATTGTGGAAATCCGTATGGATCACGGTTGTCGTCTGGAATCACTGTGTTTGGAATGGTTTCTGAGATTCTCAGGAGGCCGTGAGATTATGGTAATCTAGTTGCTTATTCATACGTAAATATACGACCTTTAGTTACAGGAAGGAGAAAATGTAAATATTTTGTAGTTCTCAAAATTATGTGAATATCTCATTAAACCAAAATCTGTTGCTGTCATAAAAAAATAGGGAGGTAACTATCTAGGTCATCTCATATTTAAAACCATTTTTTTAATGATTAATGTAGAATGATATAAAACAAATTAAATATATTTCTAAATTACAGTCTCGCGTTTCTTTCATTGCATACAGCAAATAGACTTAGTATCTAGGAAGTATAACATTACAGTAGTCTAAGAGATTGCAATGTGGACAGTTGTACTAAGTCGATGTCGGAAAGATATCCCGTTATTCCTGCAGTCCTCAGCAGTTCCTTACTTCTGACATGTTTGGGAACGTGTAGTTCACAAAGAACACTCACGCTAATTGATGTTTATATAGTAACACCGTACCCGGGATAAGGAGATCAATCGCTCAAACTCATCTGAGTATCAATGAGATGACGACATCAGAAGTGAAAAGAGGAAGTGAAATAAAAGTTTTACTTTCTTGTTTAAATAAATGTCAAGATACTTATAGTTTCTAATGTTAAGCCAATAGATGTGTCTGTACCATGACACTCTATACATGTCTTTGCTTATTACACATTTTCAATTATTAATTGATTAATGATGGTATATTGTTTAATCAACTATTTCATACTTAGCTGTGTATCATAAAGTGTTTGAAATGACGTATAAGAACGAGTTGGGTTCAACATGAACTTTCAATTTCCTCTGAATAATATTATATATAACCTGATAACGGAATTTATTACTAAATAGTTAGATTACATATTTTATTTTATAATATGTGTGTGTGTGTGTTTTAGGGTGCATATAAAGAGGCAACAGGCACAGAGCATCAACATATCTAAACATCCTTCGAAACCTACCTCCATAAATCTAAATACAACTATACATACATTAATCTAAAAATAAAATATTCCATACCTCCACATATTGATAAATGTGTGCGTATACCTAAGCATGTGTCTGGTCTATTCATCAGCCTGTGGGAACCAGCTAATTCGCTTTTCGTACGCGACAAATATGTCACGCCCACAGGAAAGCGGCTACATGCAGGCTACGTACAAAAAGCGGAAGCACGTAAAAACATACCATTTGATACCACAGCTCGCAACAAACAACACGTGCGTGTGGTTCAATGGTGACTTGCTACATACATATCATAACTATTTTGACACCACAGTTTACATTCAACAGTAATTATCTGTGGTCCAAAAGAAACCTGTATATAAAGCATTTCGACACCTCAGATGCTGACCTCAGCTTTATTCTAGGTTCGAATAACTGAATAAATCCTACCTATATGAACCATGTATCAATACACGTCCGACTGGTCTGGCGTCGAAGTTCTTCTCTAACCTAAGTGAAAATTCAAGCCCTATATATAGCCTCAGCGTGTTAACAAACATTACAGTTTGTTCATAACAAAGAGAATGTACACTAACTCAGTATGGACTCACTGAAGTGCTTTAACTCAAATAAAAACAAAGTAGCAATACCGCACAATGGATTATTACTGGACTAGAACTAAATATCGTCTGAAACCTGAGTAAATACTATAATTTACTCGAACCTAGCAGCTAATCCTCATACGTTTCCGTTCACCACTAAGTGTGTGTGTGTCTGTGAGTATCTGTTTCTCTCCCTCACTCTGTGTGTGTGTCTGTGTGTGTGTGTCTCTCTCTCTCTCTGTGTGTGTGTCTGTGTCTCTCTCTCTCTCTTTCTCTCACTGTGTGTGTGTGTGTGTCTGTGTGTGTCTCTCTCTTTCTCTCTCTCTCTCTCTCTCTCTCTCTCTCTCTCTGTGTGTGTGTCTCTCTCTCTCTCTCTCTCTCTCTCTCTCTCTGTGTGTTATTGGAAGATAACTGTTTAGTTAGTCAGTCATCCAAACACGTTATGTCATTTTAAACAACTTCACTCTAAACTTGTTTCATATAATTTTAATATCGCAAATATAATAAAATACTACTAGTAATATTTTATATTGTACCTCAATCATTTTCTGTTCTTCTCTGTTTCTTTACATTGAAGACATAATTAAAATATGTTACGGATAACATATAACAAATACATTTGATAAATAATTACATTAGTTTGTGTTTAAATTATTGCAAATTTACCATGACTAAGCAGCTTATTACACAAACTAAAAAAAAAACAACCCTGATATTGAGAGTATTTCTCATTGAACATTGTTGTGTGGCCTTTTTATTGAGAGTATTTCTCATTGAACATTGTTGTGTGGCCTTTTTATTGAGAGTATTTCTCATTGAACATTGTTGTGTGGCCTTTTTATTGAGAGTACTTCTCATTGAACATTGTTGTGTGGCCTTTTTATTGAGAGTATTTCTCATTGAACATTGTTGTGTGGCCTTTTTATTGAGAGTATTTCTCATTGAACATTGTTGTGTGGCCTTTTTATACCGCTAAAAGCTTCAGGTCGCAGCAGTCTCCATGGTTTA